>SKCR01049371.1:0-74456 GCA_019454045.1 Zanthoxylum bungeanum
AAAGAGATGAAGATGAAGATTTGTTCGGACACCACAAAGTCTTCTGAACTATATCTCCTTACCAACGGAAACTGGTGGGCAAGACTCATAAAACAATCCCTAGACGATTTAGAGATTTAAACACACTTAATATTTGTTTTTAATTTCTTCTTTTTCTTTCTTTTAGTTTGTCTCAACTTTTGAGAGAGAATGAACAAGAAGAAGATGGAGGCTAGGGTTAGAATCAAAAGCTTATAAAATAAAAATCATATTTTAATACCTCAAAGTTCATCCCCATAACCGCGGTTGCTGAAAGCCCAATTCGTCATTTCTAGACAATGGCATGATCCTATAATAGGCTTAGTCCATGTTGTAAATGGGTGGTCTTTGTCTTTTACCGATGGAAAGGGACTGAGGTAGCCAAGGTTCACCCTTGTAGCATAAGAGAGAACGATTTTGTGTATTCCACATTGGTGCATAAAATGAGCCATATCTAGAACTAAAAATAGGCTTACCACGAGTGTGGGAGAAATAAGGTTGGAAGGATATATTCTGTTTGATCACCTCATGTATTTTATATATTTCATGCATCACACGCATACACGTACCATGCTAACTCATACTTTTAAAGTCGCCATAGATACTCGTTGGGTTAGAGAAGAAGGAAGACTCGTCAAAAGACCGTTAGCGAACGTGAGTGAGTTCGATAACGAGGGTTCTCGCATGGACCAGTTGGAGACTAATCTCACTAAGATTACCGAGCAGTTGCAAGCTTTGACCGCCGATGTGGCCAATATGGCAGTGCCCCGTGGTAGAGGGGCATGAAGCTCTGAGAATGTCAGGCGTGAAGAGCCTCCGATTAGGATGAGTGATGAGATCCCTATTTTTGATGATGACATGGATGATTATGCCGCTGGAAGGGTAGCCGGTTCTCAGGCCGAGTTGCAGAAACGCTTTCCTTGCACAACGGAAAGGTTTGAGGCACACGGATCAGACTTGAAATTTTTTTCTCCCATTATCCTTTTGTTTTTGAATGCTACTGCCACACCCACTGAAGTTTTACTTTAGTTTTAGACAAAATTCCAGCCCCGAAATAGCCCCAGAACAGTCCCCGAATAGCCGGACAAAAACTGGACTATTTTAGACTCGATTCGCGCCCTAACACACTACAGAAATAGCCCCTTAATTACATAGACTATGGATGTGTTTTAGTTCTGATTTTTCAAGTGAAAACAGCCCCAACACAGCCCCAAAACATCATAAAATTTTCCCCAAAAAACTGGATTAAAAGGAAACCAAACCGAGTTCCGTTTCACCAAGTAAAGGGGGCGGCAATAAGCAAAAATAATACTCACTGCCGTGAACCACAAGAAAGAGATGAAGATGAAGATTTGTTCGACACCACAAAGTCTTCTGAACTATATCTCCTTACCAACGGAAACTTGTGTGGGCAAGACTCATAAAACAATCCCTAAACGATTTAGAGATTTAAACACACTTGATATTTGTTTTTAATTTCTTCTTTTTATTTCTTTTAGTTTGTCTCAACTTTTGAGAGAGAATGAACAAGAAGAAGATGGAGGCTAGGGTTAGAATCAAAAGCTTATAAAATAAAAATCATATTTTGATACCTCAAAGTTCATCCCCATAACTGCGGTTGCTGAAAGCCCAATTCGTCATTTCTAGACAATGGCATGATCCTATAATAGGCTTAGTCCATGTTGTAAATGGGTGGTCTTTGTCTTTTACCGATGGAAAGGGACTGAGGTAGCCAAGGTTCACCCTTGTAGCATAAGAGAGAACGATTTTGTGTATTCCACATTGGTGCATAAAATGAGCCATATCTAGAACTAAAAATAGGCTTACCATGAGTGTGGGAGAAATAAGGTTGGAAGGATATATTCTGTTTGATCACCTCACGTATTTTATATATTTCATGCATCACACGCATACACGTACAATGCTAACTCATAATTTTAAAGCCGCCATAGATACTCGTTGGGTTAGAGAAGAAGGAAGACTCGTCAAAAGACCGTTAGCAAACGTGAGTGAGTTCGATAACGAGGGTTCTCGTATGGACTAGTTGGAGACTAATCTCACTAAGATTACCGAGCAGTTGCAAGCTTTGACCGCCGATGTGGCCAATATGGCAGTGCCCCGTGCAAGAGGGGCATGAAGCTCTGAGAATGTCAGGCGTGAAGAGCCTCCGATCAGGATGAGTGATGAGATCCCTATTTTTGATGATGACATGGATGATTATGCCGCTGGAAGGGTAGCCGGTTCTCAGGCCGAGTTGCAGAAACGCATTCCTTGCACAACGGAAATGGTTGAGGCACACGGATCAGACTTGAAAATTTTTTCTCCCATTCTCCTTTTATTGTTGAATGCTACTGCCACACCCACTGAAGTTTTGCTTTAGTTTTAGACAAAATTCCAGCCCCGAAATAGCCCTGGAACAGTCCCCGAATAGCCGGAAAAAAACTGGACAATTTTAGACTCGATTCGCGCCCTAACACACTGCAGAAATAGCCCCTTAATTACATAGACTATGGATGTGTTTTAGTTCTGATTTTTCAATTGAAAACAGCCCCAACACAGCCCCAAAACATCATAAAATTTTCCCCAAAAAAACTGGATTAAAACGAAACCAAACCGAGTTCCGTTTCACCAAGTAAAGGGGGCGGCAATAAGCAAAAATAATATTCACTGCCGTGAACCACAAGAAAGAGATGAAGATGAAGATTTTTTCGACACCACAATGTCTTTTGAACTATATCTCCTTACCAACGGAAACTTGTGTGGGCAAGACTCATAAAACAATCCCTAAACGATTTTGAGATTTAAACACACTTGATATTTGTTTTTAATTTCTTCTTTTTCTTTCTTTTAGTTTGTCTCAACTTTTGAGAGAGAATGAACAAGAAGAAGATGGAGGCTAGGGTTAGAATCAAAATCTTATAAAATAAAAATCATATTTTCCTTTTTATGCTTAGGGTTTAATTTTACAAAATCAAATCAAATCCCTTTTTCTTTCCTTCATCAAAAAATCGGCCAAGCCTTTATATTATTTATTAATTTTGTAACATGCAATATTAATTTCTATAATGGAATTATATGTTACAAAACTAGATAATTATTACCTTTCAAAAGGGTGTAACTACTAAAATAAAGCCAAGGGTTTCCAAAACCCAAAATTTGGAAATTCCAAATTTAGCCTTACATTAAATTATATCTTTATATAATTTAATACATGTGATTAAATATCAAATATTTAATAAAACCATATATTAAACTTTTAACATATGGATCCAAGTGTGCCAAAATAATATTATTAATTATATTAATAATATTTATACCTTTGTAAGTATATAATTGGACTATCCAATTATATTAAATCCTCTTTAGTATATCGAGCTAGTACAAGGACCAAATAGACCTACAGTTCCGAGCTCCAATACTCAAAATATTAATTAAGCTTTTAATTAAATATTCTGAATTATTAACTCCAGGTTATTCCACTAAAAATCGGAAGTTGCACACTCGTTGCGGCAGATGATTTATTTAGCCGAACCAAGTCGGTGTCCATCGATATAGTCACTACATATAGATTAACCCTTCACGAGTAACTCGTAATTAGAGCCGGGTCATAATGTCCGTTATACCCCTTTAATTATTTTTACCTTAAGTACCATTGATTCTCTAATGAACGATTTATTCATAACGATTATAAATTTTAATCTTTCTATTCGTAATAGAAAGACTTGAGAGCTATAACCGTTCAAGTACCGAATCTACTCTTAAGAAAGATACTCCTATACTTCTCGCAAGGAGTGAATTCCATATCTATGTAAAACGTTCCCAGCTACACAACAGACCATGCCCCCAAAGTACGTAGCTATTGGTCGGGACTGTTACACCAACCTCACCTTTGTAAATCAAAGGACATAGCCTGTCATGCAGGAGTTCATAGTACACTCAGGATTGAGATCAATCCATATATGACCATCTAGTAGATCGAAATGACTTTCTTTGTTTAACGGATATAATAAGAATGTCATTTCTATCTGGGTCCAGTCCTATATGATCACATCATACAAGGTACCTCAATTCTCATGTCTCTACATGGACGATCCCGGATCAAGGTCGCTATACCTATATAGAATGGACCGCATCTATAGACAAACCACAAACAAAGTACCCGCTTTGTTTGCTCTCTATGGACTATTTAATATTACTAATTTCAGTCTTAAATCCTCTTGTGTATGACACTCATACACTAAGCTTGAAGGCACATAAGTAATCTAGGGTATTCAAGATAATTTATAATATGCGAAAATTAAACAAACACTTTGATAAATGAATAATGCATCATTTTACTTCAATACATATTAAACCATTTACATTATTTGTAGCTCTAAGTTATACATCCCAACAGATTTATCCGACGCTTTTTACCATGATCATTATCAGACTAGTTAATCTAGGAAATGATAGGTTCAATTTATGGTTCAAAGGCTAAAAGTTGGTCAATTAAATCATTGGCAGTTTTGGCGGTGAAGTGGATTTCTTTTACAGGTTTTGACACAAACCCATTTCTTCGGGCATCATCAAGAAATACACAAAGAAAATCATAAAATCCATCAATATTAAATAGTCCAATTGGTTTCTGGTGTATTTTCAAGTTCGCCCAAAATAGTACTGTAAAAATTTCCTACATCGTACCGAAGCCATCTAGCAAGGCACTAAAAGCATCAGCACGATTAATCATTTCAACCAGTCGTTCGGACATACTTGGCACGATAAGTTCTTCTCCGTTTGGTGTTCCTATAAGATTCGCCTCTGCCAAAGGTTTTGGGATGATTCCCAAGACTTGACTACCTCATTCCTGTATAGCCCTTGAAACATACCTCATTAGTCCAAGGTTGCCACCGCCATATACTAAGTGCATATTCCTTTCAGCTATGACTCTACCTAATTCCTGTGCTGCCTCAATGAATTCTGGCTTAGAACCAACACTAGTTCCACAAAACACACAGATGTTTACAACTCGTCTTCTTGAAGTTGCTTCCATTTTTTTTTATTTCTCAACTCTGGATGTCTTCATGAGTGCAATGATGAGCTGAATTTATAGAACCTGAAAAAGGGTGAGTAATAATAGCACTAGTACCTGCCAAATGATAATTATTAGCTAAACAGTAAAATATTTTGTGAAAGTCAAAAAGTCTTAATCATGTCGACGAAAATAAATGAAAATTACAAAATAAATCACAATGATTAGTTACAGACAAAGAGATAATAATATTTACAAAAAATAATGGCTTGAATGACGTCTATGAGTTAGGGACAAGCTTCACATCCAATTGTTTTATAAATTGGCAAACAGGGTCTTTTAAAGTCAGATTCCCGAGACTTAAATGTTGTCTTTCTTTTCGAAACTGTGTATATATGATGAGTGGTATTTATATCACTATTTCCCACTCATTTAACCAAATATTTTGTATAGTTTCTCGGGTTTTGTGAACATTTTGATGTATTTTGTGTTATTTTGTAGATAAATAAAGTTTCAGGACATTCTGGAGGTGATTTGGAGTAAAACATGAAAAATTGGCAAAAAAGGCATTTCGGTAAATTGTCCACGTCGCGACGCCCAAGTCATCAGCGTCGCGACGCTAACGAGCACCAGATCTGCTAACATGCGCCGGGTCAACGGTTCAGAATTTGAGAAGTTTGACTTTGCTAAAATGCACCGTGCCACGTGTCACCATCACAGCCGATATGCTAACGTGCGTCATGCCACGTGTCATCATCTTACGGTGCCGACACTCTCAATTGTCACGTGTGCCACGTGTCATCCATGTCATCACCATGTCATCGGTCAATTAGTCAACTATGCCACACGTCGTGCCACGTCATCGTCCACATCAGATGGTCAACCGAGTCAATATGCCACGTCAGCATCAGCCAATCACGCCGTGACACGTGTCGCAATCCTACGATGCCGACAATTGATCTCAGCCACCTTGCCATGTCAGCACCACGTCATCATAATAATTGAGCTCTTAGCCGCCATGCCACGTGTCGCCTTATCCTCTTAGCCACCTCGCAACGTGTCAAGCCGAGAGCATGCCACGCCAAAGGCTCTAGCGTCGCGACGCTGGAAGCTTATCCGAGCCTATAAATTGAGCTCGAGATTTCAGATTTTGTTGTACCATTCTCTCCCATTTCTTTGATGTAAATAGGGAGTTCTTCTCTCTCTAAGTTTCATTTTAATTTTTAGTTTTTACTTTTGTAATAATTTTAATTACTTTTTGTAATAATAGTAATTTACTTTCTTTACTTTTTACGTTTTTACTATTCACATGAGGAGGTAACTTCCCCAGCTATGGTGAAAGGTAATTCTTTTACTATTGCTATTTAGATTAATCTTCCTTAAAAATAATATATTCACTATTTAAAATTTGACTTAAAAAGGATACCGCTATATTGGTCGGTTGGTAATTTTATTTTAATCTGGTTTAAACCTGACTAATCAAGGATACCGCCAGATTGGTCGGTTGGTAATTTTATTTTGGTTCCGCCTTTATGGCTGGTTATGGACAAATATTACCGCCTTAATGGCTGGTTGGACTTAATTTGACTTAATTAGGATACCGCCAGATTGGTCGGTTGGTAATATTATCACAAGTTTATATATTATTTTATGGGAGATATCTAAATTAGTAGTAGTAAAAGTAATTCCTTTTACCTTAGCATTTATTTTATTGTAATTTACCTTTCAGTATTTACTTTACCACAATTACTTTTCAGCATTTTATGTCTTTTATTTTACCAGCCCTAGTTATGTGTTGTCACTAAATAAGTTATCTGGGGTTGTGATGACTTTTAATATCACCAGTTTATAAGGGGGGTTAAATTAAAGTTTGAGTAATATAAAGATTTATTTATTGAGTCTTAATCTTAATGCTTTTTAATTAACTGGCCATTAATAAAATTGATTAGGTAAACTTAAAATGAACTAGACATAGGGATTTTAAGTTTAAGACCTCAGACTCAATAGCCCACGATCTTCCTTGAGGATAGATAACCCTTTAATAGATTTCCTTACAGGATAGGAATATACCTGTCGGGCGGGGGTAACCATAATTGGAACTTAATCTTAATAAATCTAGGTAATTTGGTTGACATAGACATATGGTTCAATTGGATTATACTAGGTATTTGTAATTGACCATCGGAAGAGGCTTTTACATAATTTAGTGTTCCAGGTTAATAAATCAATATTTTACCCAACTATAAGATTACCACTTCATCTTTAAAATGATATTAAAAGAAATACAACCCTAGATAGTTTTTAATATTGATTTTCTTAAAATCTACTTTCAAACAATTTATTTACTTGTCTTTAAATTTAGAATCGTCGCCATTTCAAATCAATTAAACAACCTGTTAGATACTAGTAATCATTTGACCTCATAAAATTAATAACTTAGGTATTAAGTCCTCGTGGGATCGATACTTTTTATACTACTTGAACGATACGTACGCTTGCGTTATACGTGTGTGTTTACGCCGGTCAAGTTTTTGGCGCCGTTTCCGGGGACTTATTTATCTTTTATTATTAATTTAGGGGTTAGATACTTTTACTTGTATCTAATTTTCTTTTTACTTATTGTTTTTGTTTTCTTGTGTTTCAGGTTCTCAGAAACTTCATGAGACGAACCAGAAGCTTTGAACTTCGACCGCTTGACCCAGAAATTGAAAGAACCATCAGACAGTTGAGAAGGGAAAGGCGAGAAGGCCAAGAAGCTTTAGTCAACATGGAACCTGAACCTTTGGAGGTTGCACCACCAATTCCCATTCGAGACAGAACCATTCCGGTGATTGACAGACTCATTTCTTGCATTATACTCCCTCCCTTACCAGCAAATGCAGGAGACATCAAAACATGCATTCAAATGATTCAGCAGTCAGTTCAGTTTGGGGGGAATGCAACTGAAGATCCTAATGCCCACATCAACAACTTCCTGGAAGTTTGCGGCACTTTCAATTACAACCGAGAAGCTGAAGAAGCAATAAGACTGCGTGTTTTCCCATATTCCTTGAAGGACAGAGCTAAAGCTTGGCTACATTCATTACTAGCAGGTTCTATCACAACATGGAACACTTTAGCCACCAAATTTCTTGCAAAATACTTTCCACCAGCCAGAACTGGAAAGTTGAGGAATGACATCACATCCTTTGTGCAACAAGACTCATAAACTCTCTACGAAGCTTGGGAAAGGTACAAAGATTTACTCCGGAAATGTCCTCAAGTCCAAACATTCTATAATGGACTTTCTAGAATAATGAGAACCACAATAGATGCTGCTGCTGGAGGAGCTTTAATGGCAAAATGAGAAGATCAAGCCTGGGAACTAATCGAAGAAATGGCCAACAACAATTCCTTGTGGCTAACTGAAAGGAGCATGATCCAAAGAATTGTAGGAATTTATGAAAGTGGAGCTAATACAGCAGTCAACACCAAGATAGATCAATATGCAAATTTATGGAGACTCTTACCACTGGATCCACAAGTTCACCATATGGAGGAGCACCAGAATCAAATCAACTTGAAGAAACTGTGAATTTTGTCAACAATTTCAACAGACAGGGGAACAATCCATATTCCAACATCTACAACCCATGGTGGAGGAATCGTCCTAATTTTTCATGGAGCAACAATTCAGGCCAACAGCGGAACTATCCACCACCTGGATTTCAGCAACAGAACAAAGGTCAGGAACAGGCAAATGAACCAGGATTAGCAGAAGTGTTGGCTCAGTTAAAAAAATACGATGCTATCTTTCAGAGCCAATCAGCTTCCATCAAAGCACTGGAGAATCAAATCGGACAACTGGCCAATGCTCAGCATTACAGACCACCAGGAAATCTTCCCAGCAACACAGAACCCAATCCAAGGAACCGAGGGAAGGAGCAATGTCAAGCCATTACTTTGAAAAGCGATACTGAAATCAACAAAGATGTTGGAATCCAGATGTCCCAAGAAGAAGTTCCAAAAGAAGCTGAGAAACAGATGGAAGAAAAAGAAGCAAAAGAAAACGAAACAAAAGAAAAAGAAACAAAGGAAAAAGAACCAGAAAGAATCATTCCACCTCCACCTTTTCCTCAACGTCTTCAGAAAAACAAATTGGACAAGCAGTTTGCTCGATTCCTGGAGGTTTTCAAAAAGCTGCACATCAACATTCCATTTGCAGAAGCCTTGGAAGAAATGCCCAGCTATGTAAAATTCATAAAAGATATTCTTTCACGAAAACGGAGATTGGGAGACTACGAAACAGTAGCATTAACGGAAGAATGCAGTGCCATTATTCAGAGGAAACTTCCCCCAAATTTGAAAGATCCTGGCAGTTTCACAGTTCCATGCACCATTGGAGAACATTATATCGGTAAGGCTTTATGTGATTTAGGTGCTAGTGTTAACTTGATGCCTTTTTCTATTTACAGGAAACTGCAGATTGGAGAAGCAATGCCTACCTCCGTTTCATTGCAACTTGCTGACCGAACACTTGCATTTCCAAGAGGTGTTGTTGAAGATGTGTTGGTGAAAGTAGACAAACTAATTCTCCCAGCAGATTTCATCATCCTTGACATGGAAGAAGACAAAGAAATACCTATCGTACTTGGGAGACCATTCTTGGCTACAGGTAAAACTGTGATTGATGTGCAAAAAAGAGAACTGATTATGAAAGTACAGGACCAAGAAGTGACCTTTAATGTTTTCAAAGCCATGAAATTCCCGAGTGATGAAAAGGAAGAAGAATGCTTCAGAGTTGATGTTGTTGAAAATATCGTTCAAAATACTGAGCCAAATCCCACAGATACACTTGAAGCTTGTATCACCAACATGACTGACAGTGAGCTAGATTCTGAAATCCTGGAATGTATCAACTACCTTGACAAACCATTCTGATTCAAAGCAACACCACCGGCTGAAAGTTTGGAACTGCCAAAGAAAGATCGAATCAAGCCTTCGATTGAAGAACCACCACAGTTGGAGCTGAAGTTACTTCCAAGCCATCTCAGGTATGCATTTCTTGGAAACTCTTCTGAATTACCTGTTATTATTTCTTCTTCACTAACATTGGAGCAGGAAGAAAAGTTGCTGAGAGTGTTACGAGAGCACAAGAAAGCCATTGGCTGGACTATAGCAGACATTCGAGGCATTAGTCCATCATTTTGCATGCACAAAATCTTAATGAATGATGAGTACAAACCCACAGTGGAGAATCAACGGAGACTCAATCCAATCATGAAGGAAGTCGTGAAGAAAGAAATCATCAAATGGTTAGATACTGGCATCATTTACCCCATCTCAGACAGCAGTTGGGTGAGTCCTATGCAGTGTGTGCCAAAGAAAGGAGGAATTACTGTGGTCACCAATGAAAAAATGAGCTAATCCCACCAAGAACAGTGACTGGATGGAGAGTATGCATGGATTACCGAAAACTGAACAAAGCCACGAGAAAGGACCATTTTCCGCTACCATTCATTGACCAGATGTTAGACAGACTGGCAGGACATTAATTCTATTATTTTCTGGACGGATATTCAGGGTACAATCAGATTGCCATCGCACCAGAAGACCAGGAGAAAACTACATTTACATGTCCCTATGGTACTTTTGCTTTCCGCAGGATGCCATTTGGATTATGTAATGCCCCTGCCACATTTCAGCGTTGCATGATGGCCATCTTCTCAGACATGCTAGAGCAGAGTATGGAGGTTTTTATGGATGATTTTTCTGTGTTTGGAGATTCTTTTGACCATTGTTTGCAAAATTTGGAACATGTGTTACAAAGGTGCGAAGATACAAACCTGGTACTCAACTGGGAGAAATGCCACTTTATGGTGCAGGAAGGCATTGTTCTTGGACACCGGATCTCACAAAAGGGGATTGAGGTAGACAAAGCTAAGATAGAGACAATTGAAAAACTACCTCCACCAACATCAGTTAAAGGTATTCGAAGTTTTCTTGGACATGCAGGTTTTTACAGGAGATTTATCAAAGACTTTTCCAAGATTGCTAAACCTCTATGCAATCTTCTGGAGAAGGATGTGTCTTTCAACTTCACCAAAGAATGCCAGGAAGCCTTTGGTCTACACAGATCATTCAAGAATAGAAAATGAGACATTGTCCCCAATGTCTTAAACAGTAATTGAAGCACGGATGAGGTTACTAACAATCCATGGTGTTCCTAATGATATTCATTGGGTAATTGAAGCACGAATCCGATTGGCATGTGAGTCTTCTGACTCTTTTATTTCACATCTGCCTGGTTGTGGAAGAAGCACCTATGCAAAGAAACGTAGAGCTAAGCAAATGGATGTTTGTTACAAATGTGCACGATGGAATTGCAATACTCGTTGTCGTTCTTTAGGTTTCGTGTCTGATAATCGCGAAGACAAAATTAAATTCATTAGGGATGGCTTGAGTAAGGAGTCTTTAGATGATATATCTTCGACTCTTGAGACGCATCCTAGTGGATATGTTCATATAGCCATTCGCAAATTACATACACAATTTCAAAAAGATAGACAACTGTTAAAGTCTCGGGAATCTGACTCAAAAACACCATGTTTGCCAATTTATAAGAAAATTGGATGGGAAGCTTGTCCCTGACGCATAGACGTTAATCAAGCTGTAAATTCTTGTACATATTATATTTCTTTGTCTTTTCCTAATAATTGTGATTTGTTTTGTTGTTTTCTTTTATTTCCTCCGACAGGATCCAGATCTTGTTGACTATCACGATCTATTTTACTTTTTTGCTACTAATCGTCCTTTGGAAGATACTTGTGCTATTTTTACTCACCCTTTTCAGGTATTATAAATTCAACTCATCATTGCACTTTTGAAGACATCCAGAGTAAAAAATGGAAGCCACTTCAAGAAGACGAGTTGAAAACATTTGTGTGTTTTGCGGTAGTACTGTTGGTACTAAACCATAATACATAGAAGCAGTACAGGAATTGGGTCGAGTCTTAGCTGCAAGGAATATGCACTTAATATATGGCGGAGGCAATCTTGGACTAATGGGGATTGTTTCAAAGGCCGCACAGGAAGGAGGCAGTCACGTTTTGGGAATCATCCCAAAACCCTTGGCAGAGGCAAATCTTATTGAACCATCAAACGGAGAGGAATTGATTGTGCCAGGTATGTCTGAACGACTAGTGGAAATGATTAACCGTGCTGATGCTTTTATTGCTTTGCCAGGTGGCTTGGGCACATTGGAGGAAATTTTTATTGTACTATCTTGGGCGAACCTGAATATACACCAGAAACCAATTGGGCTGTACAACGTTGATGGGTTTTATGATTTTCTTTGTGTGTTTCTTGATGATGCTCAGAGAAATGGGTTCATATCAAAACCTTTAAAAGAACTCATATTTACTACTACAACTGCTCCAGATCTAATTGACCAACTCATAGCCTATGAACCAAAAGTTGACCCTATCATTTCAAAGATAAATTGGTCCGAGGACGATCGTGGTAAGACACGTCGTGTTAATCTGGATCTTAACCTTTAATTTCCCTTAGATTTCAGCTAACCAGGTATTATTTTCTAAACTCTTCTTCTACTGTTTAAGACATTGGGGACAATGTCTCATTTAGGTTTGGGGGAGGGAATTAGCTGATTAGTACCTTGTTTTTAGTTTGTATGTTGTTTTTATTTTTAGTCCAAAATTTTTCGAAAAATACAAAAAAATTGAAAATTTTTTCAAAAATTACAAAAATATTTTGTGTTTTTTGTGTTTTTGTTTTGACTAAAAAGGTGAAATTGGTAAAGGATAGCTGAGTAAGGAGTTTCCACTCCTGAGACGTATCTCAAACCTATTTTCGAAACAAGTTAATTTTTGTTTATTTCCTTTTAAATTATTTAATTTGTGAATTCTCTTTAAAACGGACTAAAATGAATCTTCTTATGCTCAGTTGGCAGGTATTATCAACATACATGGAAACATACAGACATGAGCTAAAATTGAAAAGTTTGTAATATTCAGTGCTCTAGTTTAATCGGAGGAAGCATCTCAAAGAGTGATGGAGTAAAAAAAAAAATAAAAATCTGAGATCCGAGTTATTAAGTCTATAAGGGTGTTTTAACACCTAGTGCCCTAAAACCAACTGGTTTGGGAGTCACTGGCCCAAAGCTCGTTACATGGATCAAAGATGCTGCAAAAATATATATATCTGAAGTCTGAGTAATTAAGTCCGTAAGGGTGTCTTAACACCTGGTGCCCTAAAGCCAACTGGTTTGGGAGCCACCGACCTAACACTCGTTACATAGATGGAAGATATTGTATATAAATAAAAAATAGAGAAAAATCAAAGAAAAAATCAGAAAAATGAGAAAAAAAATTATTCCATTGCTACCAAAAGGTGTGAAATCTGATAGAACTTTAGGACAAAAATATTACTCTCTTATCAACTGCACTTATGACTGCTGTGGGCAAAAATGAGTTGTTTAATATTATGTTGGCTGTGTTTATGAAGAATGGTAAAAATGATCGGAGAATTTACTTATTCGGTAATTTAGAAAGAAACAAAACAACTAGTAACTTGGAGTAGAAGTTTCACCTAATTAGTCACTAACTTCTTTATTCTCTTTTCACTTGTCTTTTTGCTTTTGTGTGCATTAGTTTTAATACCTTTTTACTTTTGTAAAATGTTTGTGGGTATCATTGCTGTAAACCCTCACGAGACTACAACTCGTCCACTAGGGACACCTAGGGGTTTAAAGGCTTGTTGCATATGCTAAATGCAACCGTGATCCCTACGAAAGTGGCTTAGTTAATTTATTTATGTTATTTTACTTTATGTTTTTCTCGAGGACTAGCAAAATGTTAGGTTTGGGGGTGTGATGAGTGGTATTTATATCACTATTTCCCACTCATTTAACCAAATATTTTGTATAGTTTCTCGGGTTTTATGAACATTTTGATGTATTTTGTGTTATTTTGTAGATAAATAAAGTTTCAGGACATTCTGGAGGTGATTTGGAGCAAAACAGGAAAAATTGGCAAAAAAGGCATTTCGGTAAATTGTCCGCGTCGCGACACCCAAGTCATCAGCGTCGCGACGCCTAACGAGCACCAGATCTGCTAACATGCGCCGGGTCAACGGTTCAGAATTTGAGAAGTTTGACTTTGCTAAAATGCGCCGTGCCACGTGTCACCATCACAGCCGATATGCTAACGTGCGCCGTGCAACGTGTCATCATCCTACGGTGCCGACACTCTCAATTGCCACGTGTGCCACGTGTCATCCATGTCATCGCCATGTCATCGGTCAATAAGTCAACTATGCCACGCATCGTGCCACGTCATCGTTCACATCAGATGGTCAACCGAGTCAATATACCACGTCAGCATCAGCCAATCACGCCGTGACACGTGTCGCAATCCTACGGTGCCGACAATTGATCTCAGCCGCCTTGCCACGTCAGCGCCACGTCAGCATAATAATTGAGCTCTTAGCCGCCACGCCACGTGTCGCCTTATCCTCTTAGCCGCCTCGCAACGTGTCAAGCCGAGAGCATGCCACGACTCACTGTTCCAACGTCGCTACACCAAAGGTTCTAGCGTCGCGACGTTGGAAGCTTATCCGCGCCTATAAATTGAGCTCGAGATTTCAGATTTTGTTGTACCATTCTCTCCCATTTCTTTGATGTAAATAGGGAGTTCTTCTCTCTCCAAGTTTCGTTTTAATTTTTAGTTTTTACTTTTGAAATAATTTTAATTACTTTTTGTAATAATAGTAATTTAATTTCTTACTTTTTACAGTTTTTACTATTCACATGAGGAGGTAACTTCCCCAGCTATGGTGAAAGGTAATTCTTTTACTATTGCTATTTAGATTAATCTCTCTTAAAAATAATATATTCACTATTTAAAATTTGACTTAAAAAGGATACCGTTATATTGGTCGGTTGGTAATTTTATTTTAATCTGGTTTAAACCTGACTAATCAAGGATACCGCCAGATTGGTCGATTGGTAATTTTATTTTGGTTCCGCCTTTATGGCTGGTTATGGACAAATATTACCGCCTTAATGGCTGGTTGGACTTAATTTGACTTAATCAGGATACCGCCAGATTGGTCGGTTGGTAATATTATCACAAGTTTATATATTATTTTATGGGAGATATCTAAATTAGTAGTAGTAAAAGTAATTCCTTTTACCTTAGCATTTATTTTATTGTAATTTACCTTTCAGTATTTACTTTACCACAATTACTTTTCAGCATTTTATGTCTTTTATTTTACCAGCCCTAGTTATATGTTGTAACTAAATAAGTTATATGGGGTTGTGATGACTTTTAATATCACCAGTTTATAAGGGGTTAAATTAAAGTTTGAGTAATATAAAGATTTATTTATTGAGTCTTAATCTTAATGCTTTTTAATTAACTGGCCATTAATAAAATTGATTAGGTAAACTTAAAATGAACTAGACATAGGGATTTTAAGTTTAAGACCTCAGACTCAATAGCCCACGATCTTCCTTGAGGATAGATAACCCTTTAATAGATTTCCTTACAGGATAGGAATATACCTGTCGGGCGGGGGTAACCATAATTGGAACTTAATCTTAATAAATCTAGGTAATTTGGTTGACATAGACATATGGTTCAATTGGATTATACTAGGTATTTGTAATTGACCATCGGAAGAGGCTTTTACATAATTTAGTGTTCCAGGTTAATAAATCAATATTTTACCCAACTATAAGATTACCATTTCATCTTTAAAATGATATTAAAAGAAATTACAACCCTAGATAGTTTTTAATATTGAATTTTCTTAAAATCTACTTTCAAACAATTTTATTTACTTGTCTTTAAATTTAGAATCGTCGCCATTTCAAATCAATTAAACAACCTGTTAGATACTAGTAATCATTTGACCTCATAAAATTAATAACTTAGGTATTAAGTCCTCGTGGGATCGATACTTTTTATACTACTTGAACGATAGGTACGCTTGCGTTATACGTGTGTGTTTATGCCGGTCAATATAACATGTGAATTACGTGATGCACATATCCACTAGGATGCGTCTCAATATTCAATGATATGTCATCCAAAGACTCCTTACTCAAGCCATCCATAATGAATTTAATTTTATCTTCACGGTTATCAGACACCATTCCAAAAGAATGACAACGAGTATTACATGTCATGCGTGCATATTTATAGCAAACACTCATTCTTTTAGCTCTTATTGTCTGTGACTTTACCTACAAAAATTAAACATACAAAAATAAAACACATCAAATCTCAATATATGCACAAATTGCATGGGTTTCCTCCCTGCCAGCGCTAAGTTTAACGTCGTCAGCTAGACATGTTAGGCTGGATCTGAAAGAGTGACACTTTCTTTTTGTCTCTTAAATGATTCTCCCTAGTAGTGCTTGACCGCTGGCTGTTACCTTTGAATGTGTTGTTGGACTTGGGGTTGTATATCTCAACAACTCCGTAGGGTAACACCTGAGTAATCAAAAATGGACCTGACCATCTTGATTTCAGTTTTCCAGGGAAAAGTTTCAACTGTGAATTGTATAACAACACGTGCTGCCATGGTTCCAGTTGTCTGCGCACTATTTTTTTATCATGCCATTTCTTGGTCTTTTTTTTATACAGTTTGGCATTTTCATAAGCATGTAGGCGAAATTCCTCCAATTCATTGAGTTGGCGGAGCCTTTTCTCTCATGCTGCTTGTAGATCAAGATTTAACTTCTTCAGTGCCCAGTACACTTTGTGTTCAAGCTCCACTGGCAGATGGCATGCTTTCCTAAACACCATTTGATATTGGGACATACCAGTGGGTGTTTTGTAAGTTGTCCGGTAGGCCCATAGTGCGTCATCTAGTTTTGTAGACCAGTCCTTCCTTGTTGATTCAATGGTTCTCTCTAAGATTCTTTTGATCCCCCTATTTAAAACTTCATTCTGTCCATTTGATTGCGGATGGTAAACAGTGGCAACTTTATGAGTAACTCCGTATTTGGATAGGAGGGCATCGAAGTTTCTGTTGAAAAAATGTGTGCCACCATCACTGATAATTGCCCGAGGTGTTCCGAAGTGAGTGAAAATATTCTTTTTAAGGAATTTTATCACCATTTTTGAATCATTTGATGGTATTGCTATTACTTTAACCCGTCTAGATGTTAGACAATTATGACCCATAGCGTCACTGTTTGTAAAAGACATTGTGTTTTTATACAAAATTAACTATGTTGTAATGAAATTACCTTTTACCGTTTTGTAATTTATTTACTTTGATATATAAATGGTAAAAGTCCTTATGATTAGTTCCGGATTGAGATGATATGAGACAGTATCAATCCATAAAGGTTTAATCATTAAATATCCCTAGTCATAGTATTATCAAGACTGGACATCGATAATACGGAATAGACTAGTATTGCACTTGTGCGCGTTATGAGGGCATAACGACATAGTTCTCATATGTTTAAGTATTGGATACTTATGCAAGTGCGATAGGAGGTTGTGTTTTACCGATGGTACAGAAAACAGCTTCGCTCTGGATAGACCCCGCGGAATCCCATTGGTAGTATGTATATGTGTCTATGGGAGTCCGCTTCAGGGTAGGTGTATTTGGTCTTAACCTGAGACTTGCATCGCTAGTACTTGCGACAATCGGTAAACTTTCATTTTGGTAGTCCAGGGCTTTAACAAGTTCTGTGTACGCCTCTATTGGGTTTATTGAGAATCGTAGTGTATTGGATGTGATGTCAAGACGGAAGTATCACTTCAGACACATGGAGATGATGATCACGCAGGGATTCAGAACTAGTTCTCTATTGTGTTGCAACCATCGGGACAATATGACAAGGTCATGGTTATCTGATTCAAAGAGACTAGTTGATTAATATCCGATATGTGCTTCGTACGGGGCAGACACTATTCCAGCCCCAGGCCTTGCACGTGACATCTGATACTGGATCACTATACGCAATACGACGTATACTATGCCTGACATAGATTATATATATTCCAGTAAGAATATTTCTGGAGAATTGGGTAGGCACGGTGCTTTGCTAGAAGCCAACCATGTCTTGTAAATCGGTAAGCATGTGGTACGAGGTACTCACTTTATCGGATAGTCTGATAACCAGATTTACTGCCAACATATCCAGAGTCTGTTGGGTCGCTTCTCAAAGATTCACCGATGACAGTTGACTCGATTATAATTAATCTGGGATTAATTAAGAGAGAGAAAATTAATCTGGGATTAATTGAAGCTTTATTAATCTGGGATTAAATGTGTTCGGAAGAGAGAGAGCGCGGT
Source organism: Zanthoxylum bungeanum (assembly GCA_019454045.1). Lineage (NCBI taxonomy): Eukaryota > Viridiplantae > Streptophyta > Magnoliopsida > Sapindales > Rutaceae > Zanthoxylum > Zanthoxylum bungeanum. Next base: position 18,350 of record SKCR01049371.1, read on the forward strand.
TAATTTGAATTAATCGGTAAAATAAATTTAATAGTTAAATTTGATTTTTCTATTTAATTTATTCGTATGGGCTAAAATTAATATATCAGATATATTAATATGAATTGGATTTCATTACGAGATTAAAGTCAGACTTTAATACGACCGAACGAATTAATTTATAATTAATTCGTAAACGACGTTCGTAATATATTTGCGAGGCATCGTTATTTAATTAAATTAGATTTAATTATTTAGCGATGAAAGTTCGTTTAATCGGATTAAACGGATCCGAGGCGCGGTAAATGTTCGTAGAGACATTTGAATTTTGAATTCAAATGTGGGCCCCACTTCACATTTGGTAGTTGGGAGGGTTGTTGGCATTTATGCCAAACCATTTACTTTCCAACCACCTTGGAATGGTTTTGGTGAAACCATTTACCCAACCACCTTGTTTAGGTGAAAAAGGGTAAATTGGTTTTTACCAAAAGGCATCTCTCTCTCTCATTTGGTTACACTTGAACAAAAAACACAAACCCTAATATCTCTCATTTGGGTGTGAATATAAGCTTCTTCTTCTCTTTGATTTTGTGGCAAAATCAAGTTAGCTAGCACTTCAAGGAATCAACAAAGGTGATAGGGAAACAACTCAAAGCTTGGAATCAGCACAAAGGTTGGATCTTGGATATCTTCATTCACAACTCAAAGCTTGGAATCCACAAATGAAGCATCTTGGAGATCTTCTTCTCAAAAATTTTAAAAGCTCAAATCCATTCAATGTAAGTAATTCCGCAACTTATAATGAATTCATGAACACCTTTTCTTTCTTATTAGATCCTTGGCATGTTCTTGGAACACTAACAATGGTATCAGAGCCAATTTTAAGCATGAAAATTTTAGGGTTCATGAGACTAAAATTTGGGGCTTTTATGTTTTGAATATGATTTCTTCAAATTGATGCTTTGAGCATTCTTTGATTATGTTAACTTAGAGTTCTGCATGATTAGATTTGAGAAAAATTGATTGGATCAAATTTTTTATTTTTCCTTACCTTGGCCGAATCTGTGAAGACAGTGGACTGCACTGTTTTTAATTTTTTGTAACATAAAATGATGTGTTTAAATGCATTTAAATATTGATTGTTGGTTTGATTGGATTAGAATCAAAGTCAATAATGTTTATGTTAAAATCAAAGAGCATGTTGAGCATGAAATGATGAATTTTGGATTCAATTTGTGTTGAGCATGAAATGATGAATTTTGGCTTCAATTTGTGTTGAGCATAAAATTTTGGTTTAAGCATGATTAATTAAGTTAATTGGTATTTTGGAAATATTGAGTTTAATTAATTAATCATGGCTAATACACTTTAATTAAAATAATTGTGATATTTGGAATATTATAATTATGTTAATAAGCCTTTAAAATGAATTGGGCTAAAAGTGTGTATTTGGGCTTAATGGGCTTGGTTTGACACAGTTTGGTTTATGAATTTTGGATTGGATCCAATTGGGCCCAAAACCAATTCCATAAAGTCCAAATACATCACTTGGCCCTTTAAAGAATTTAATTGGGCCTAATGGGCCTAAATTGATTTGTTGGCAATAGGGTGATTCCTATTGGGCCTTGGCATTTTGGGTTTGATCCATTATGACCAAAGCCCATGCCTTAAGAATCAATTAAAAGCCCATTGGACTTTAATTAAAATGACATTGGATGTTATTGGGCATTTGAGACCCATTTAGATTGGATTTGGAATCCAAGTCTTTAAGGGAAATAATTAAGTGTAAATATTTAATTTGGAATTAAATTGGAATTAGTATTGAATACAAATAAATTGGATTTAAAGTTGTAGTTCAAAATAATTCAAGAATACTTACTTTGAGTATTTATTCTTAAACGAGTTTGACTCGCGCAAATCAAATCGTTATTTGAACATTGGATGATCATTAATTCAAAGATTAATTAATTGGATTAGATTGATTGAATAACATGATTTGTATGAATACATGAATGTGTTGTATGAATAATGTACATCAGATGGATATTAGAAGGGCAAGGGAAATTTTGGAAATTGTAATAAATTTAGAATTTATTAAATTGGACCTGCGTGTCCAGCCTTTTATCTCCTTATTCTTTGTATTTATCTTCTCACCAATTCCCCTCAATGTAAATGAGGTTTCTTTATTGTATTATGTTATTGGGTAGAAGTTAGAATAGTTCTAGCCGGGGAGAGGAAATAGAGTGATTTGTTCTAGGAATAATTTGTGACATATCCATCCGCATATCATTATTAATTACTTTTTGCGCCTTATGATGTTTTAGAAGCATGCTTAAGGGTGTATGATGAGACTTAACAAAGATAATAAATTGGTTCCAATTTACGCTAAAAACCCTCAAACATATTAACGTTTTTCCTTCCGTTGAGTGATTCTTACTCAAATCCAAAGTTGGCATTGGTTTGTTGGCCAAAGTCAAGACCTTTGTCAATTGCGGATGTGTTTGAATCATGAGAGTTTTGTTCCATATCGGTGTCTTGTCCAAGTCGTGATTTGTTGGCCAAAGTCAAGATCACTTCTTGTCCATCGACATTGATTACGAAGCTTTCCATGTCAATGGGTCCCGCTTAACTGGAATCATTAAGCTTGTTGTGCCAAGCCAAGGCTTAGTTGATTCAGAGGAAAAAGGTTAGGAAAATATATTGGATATATTGGCATATATATTGTATATATGTTTCGAACTTGGAGGTCCACCTACCGGATCTAGGAATTGGATGAGATCCAATTGATCTTAGAGATCTACCTAGTTAAATATCATACAGCTTGTTGGCCAAAGTCAAGGTTGTGTGTTATTTAACGGGATCCTAGCCCACTAGGAAACTAGGTTTCCCGAGTACTCGACAGAGGGTTAGGCTCGCCGAAAATATGGGAGGCTAGTATTGAATTTGTAATTCACTCAGATACTTAGCTTTACGCGCTTTCAAATTATTTCGTCAAAATTATTTTATAGTTGGACTAATACAATGTTATTTTTCTTGTAACAGATAGAATGTACCCAAATATCGTTGACTAGATAGTGGGACTATCGTAGTCAAGATGACTGGAAAGGGAAATGTCCGAGACATTATCATGGGCGAAAACGTCTTCAAGGGCACGAACTTTGCCGATTGGGAAATGAATCTAAGGATAGTCATTGGAGCCGAGAGGCTGCTATATACTATACAGAGACCTCTTGGGCCTAAGCCCAAACCTGATGAGCTACTTGAGCTGGAGATTTAGAAGACTTACATCGATGATTGTGATACTACTCAGTCTATTATGCTTGCTTCTATGACTCAGCATTTCCGTCGACAGAACAAGGACTTGGATCCCTATAACATGTTGGCGAGGTTGTAAGATCTTCACCGATCTAACCGAAGGTCGCGGAGATATGAGTTAGTAAAGAAGCTCTTCTGTTCACGTTTGTTAGAAGGCATGTCTGTTGAGTCCCATGTGGCACAGACGATTGCTGACATAGATGAGCTGGCTGAGATGGGGATAGTCTTTGAGGCTGAGATTACCATAGATATGGTCCTACAATCTCTCCCCGATACTTGGAGACAGTTCATCATAAACTATAATTTGATGAACACTGATGATACTCTTGGAGACTTATTGTCGGTTCTCAAGGAAGCCGAGAAAGAGCTGGTTAAGGGCAACAAGCGCGAGGCGCACTTTTCTTTGACATCTCAGACGCCGAGGGCTGGGCTCAAGGCGACTGGAGGTATGAAGAAGAAGAAGCATAAGAGAAAGGGCAAGGCCAAATCGTCAAAGGCTTCTGGGAAGCCCAAGGACAAATCTCAGGATGTTTGCCTCCAGTGCGGCAAGCGAGGTCACTGGAAGCGTGACTGCCGCGAGTACAAGGTGCTCCAAAAAGAGATTAAAGCGGGCAAGGCACCGACTTCAGGTATGTTTGTTATTGAGATAAACATGACTACTTCTAGTTTTAAAAATTGGATTTTTCATTCTGGTTATGGTACTCACATATGTACTGATGTGCAGGATCTTCAGATTAGTAGGAGACTGACCTCATGGGAGATTGATCTACGCGTCGGAAATGGGGCACCAGTCGCCGTTTTGGCCGTTGGCACTTTTGTTTTAGAACTGCCTTCGGGGCATGTACTTAAACTTTCAGATTATTATTATGTACCTAGTTTGACTAGGAATATTATCTCTGTATCTTGTTTGACCCAATGCAGGTACACTTTTGTATTCCGAGACACTGGGTGTTTTGTTTATAAAGATGATTTTGAGATATGTTCTACTGATGCTAATAATGGTCTTTATATTTTGAATATAAATCAATCGCAAACATATAATGTAACAAACAAAAGGCTCAAAACGAGTAACAAAGATGAAACTTATATGTGGCATTGTCGTCTGGGACACATAAACAAGACTCGCATATCCACACCTTCGAAGAGTGGTTACTTGGACGGATTTGATCCAAACTCATATGACGTCTGTGAATCTTGCTTATTAGGCAAAATGCCTAAATCACCTTTTAGCGGTAAGGGTGAACGCGCCACCGAACTGTTAGCCTTTGTTCATAGTGACGTATGTGGGCCCATGTCTAGCCAGGCTAGAGGTGGATATGAATACTTCGTAACCTTTACAGATGATGCATCGCGTTATGGTTATGTGTATCTTATGAGACACAAGTCGGAAACTTTTGAGAAATTCAAAGAGTTTCGACACGAAGTTGAAAAACAGACAGGCAAGATTATAAAGACATTACGGTCGGACCGTGGTGGTGAATACTTGAGCAATGAGTTTCTAGATTACTTGAAAGAATATGGTATTCTTTCACAGTGGACTCCTCCTGAAACACCGCAATTAAACGGTGTATCTGAACGGAGAAACGGAACTTTGTTGGACATGGTAAGGTCTATGATGAGTCGCACTGAGCTACATATTTCCTTCTGGGGATATGCATTAACAGTGCAATTCTTATTTTGAATAAGGTTCCGTCAAAGTCTGTACAACAGACTCCTATGAGATATGGACAGGAAAGAAATCGGGTTTCTCATTCCTGAAGATTTGGGGATGCTGGGCATACGTCAAACGTTTGGAAGGTACCAACTTGAGCCCAATCAAATAAATGCCTATTCGTAGGATATCATAGGGAAACCAAAGGATATTACTTCTATCACCCATGAGAGAACAAAGTATTTGTTGCTCTACATGCGGTTTTCCTTGAGAAGGAATTCCTAAATGCAGTGGTTAGTAGGAGGAAGGTAGAACTCGATGAAAATCGAAGTGATACTGTTCCTGGCATAGAATCCTCAACGGAACAAGAACAGTTCATCCGGGATGAGACGGTACCACAATCTTCTATTACACAAGGACCGCGTAGATCGGATAGAGTTAGGAAACAACCTGAGAGGTATGGGTTTCTGATCTCACCTCATGTAGATATTAATCTCATTGAGGATAACGAACCGGCTACGTATGAGGAAGCGATACAAGATATCGATTCCGCTTTATGGCAAGAGGCCATGAAGTCCGAAATGGATTCCATGTACACCAATCAGGTTTGGACACTGGTTGATGCACCAGAAGGCGTAAAGCCTATTGGATGCAAATGGGTTTTCAAGAAGAAGACCGACATGGATGGCAACGTACAAACGTACAAAGCTAGGCTTTTAGCGAAGGGGTATCGTCAACGACATGGTGTCGATTATGACGAAACTTTCTCACCCGTTGCCATGATTAAATCCATTCGGATAATGCTTGCTATTGCTGCATATTTCAATTACGAGATATGGCAGATGGATGTTAAAATCGCTTTCCTTAACGGAAACCTTTTGGAGGATGTTTATATGCAACAGCCTGACGGTTTTATCGTGCCTAGACTTGCAAACAAGGTTTGTAAGTTAAATCGGTCCATTTATGGACTGAAGCAAGCATCGCGGTCATGGAACCAACATTTTGAAGAGATCATAAAAGAATATGATTTCATTCAAACGAAGATGATCCTTGTGTATATAAGAAGGTTAGTGGGAGAGCACTGACTTTTATTATCTTTTATGTTGATGATGTATTGCTTATGGGCAATGACATTCCCATGTTAACATCGGTGAAAGCTTGGCTTTCATTAAAATTCTCCATGAATGATCTGGGAGAAGCAGCCTATATTCTAGGAATAAAGATCTACCGGGATAGATCTAGAAAGCTGCTTGGACTCTCCCAGAGCACGTATATTGACAAAGTGTTGAAAAGATTCAACATGGATCAGTCCAATAGGGGACTGTTACCAGTGTCACATGGCAACACTCTATCTAAGGACATGTGTCCTAAAACTCAAGATGAGAGAAACAGCATGAGTCGGATACCGTTCGCCTCGGCAGTCGGATCGATCATGTATGCCATGATATGTACGCGACCTGATGTCTCGTATTCTTTGAGCATGTGTAGTCGCTATCAGGCCGATCCAGGTGATGGTCACTGGATGGCGGTTAAGAACATCCTTAAGTATCTTAGACGAACTAAAGATGCTTTCTTAGTTTATGGAAATGGAGAACTTGAGGTAACTGGGTATACCGATGCAAGTTTCCAAACCGATAAAGACGACTCTAAGTCGCAATCCGGGTACATATTTTGTTTGAACCACAGAGCAGTAAGCTGGAAATCTTCCAAGCAATAGACTGTTGCCAATTCAACAACAGAAGCGGAGTATATCGCTACAGCTGAAGCAGCAAAACAGGCAGTTTGGATCCGTAAATTCCTAATTGGATTTGGAGTAGTCCCGTTAGCAGCTGAGCCCGTTCCATTGTATTGTGATAATAACGGGGCTATAGCGCAGGCTAAGGAACTACGATCTCATCAACGATCCAAGCATTTTCTTCGACGTTTCCATCTGATTCGTGAGATCATACATCGTGGCGATGTGAAGATCGAGAAGGTCGCATCAGATGAAAACATTGCAGATCCGCTGACGAAAGCTATTTCACAGCAAAAGTTTGAGTGACATATACATAGTTCAGGTATTAGATGCTTGAGTGACTGGCTATAGGCCAAGTGGGAGATTGTTATACAATTATGACCCATAGCGTCACTGTTTGTAAAAGACATTGTGTTTTTGTAAAAAATGTTGTAATGAAATTGCCTTTTACTATTTTGTAATTTATTTACTTTCATATATAAATGGTAAAAGTCCTTATGATTAGTTCCGAATTGAGATGATATGAGACAGTATCAATCCATAAAGGTTTAATCATTAAATATCCCTAGTCGTAGTATTATTGAGACTGGACATCGATAATGCGGAATATACTAGTATTGCACTTGTGCGCATTATGATGGCATAACGACATAGTTCTCATATGTTTAAGTATTGGATACTTATGCAAGTGCGATAGGAGGTTGTGTTTTACCGATGGTACAGAAAATAGCTTCGCTCTGGATAGACCCCGCAGAATCCCATTGGTAGTATGTATATGTGTCTATGGGAGTCCGCTTCAGGGTAGGTGTATTTGGTCTTAACCTGAGACTTGCATCGCTAGTACTTGCGACAATCGGTAAACTTTCGTTTTGGTAGTCCAGGGCTTTAACAGGTTCTTTGTATGCCTCTATTGGGTTTATTGAGAATCATAGTGTATTGGATGTGATGTCAAGACGGAAGTATCACTTCAGACACATGGAGATGGTGATCACGCAGGGATTCAGAACTAGTTCTCTATTGTGTTGCAACCATCGGGATAATATGACAAGGTCATGGTTATCCGATTCAAAGAGACTAGTTGCTTGATATCCGATATGTGCTTCGTACGGGGCAGACACTATTCCAGCCCCAGGCCTTGCACGTGACACCTGATACTGGATCGCTATACGCAATACGACGTATACTACGCCTGACTTAGATTATATATATTCCAGTAAGAATATTTCTGGAGAATTGGGTAGGCACGGTGCTTTGCTAGAAGCCAACCATGTCTTGTAAATCGGTAAGCATGTGGTACAAGGTACTCACTTTATCGGATAGTCCGATAACCGGATTGACTGCCAACATATCCAGAGGTCTCTTGGGTCGTTTCTCAAAGATTCACCGATGACAGTTGACTCGATTAGAATTAATCTAGGATTAATTAAGAGAGAGAAAATTAATCTGGGATTAATTGAAGCTTTATTTAATATGGGATTAAATGTGTTCGGAAGAGAGAGAGCGCGATTAATTTGGAATTAATCGGTAAAATAAATTAATAGTTAAATTGATTTTTCTATTTAATTTATTCGTATGGGCTAAAATTAATATATCGGATATATTAATATGAATTGGATTTATTAGGATATTAAAGTCGGACTTTAATACGAACGAACGAATTAATTTAGAATTAATTCGTAAACGACGTTCGTAATATATATGCGAGGCATCGTTATTTAATTAAATTAGATTTAATTATTTAGCGACGAAAGTTCGTTTAATCGGATTAAACGGATCCGAGCCGCGGTAAATGTTCGTAGAGACATTTGAATTTTAAATTCAAATGTGGGGCCCACTTCACATGTGGTAGTTGGGAGGGTAGTTGGCATTTATGCCAAACCATTTACTTTCCAACCACCTTGGAATGGTTTTAGTGAAACCATTTACCCAACCACCTGTAGGACACAGAACTTGACGACGCTGTTCTAGACTCGCGACCTAGTTGGGAGTACGAAATAACATGGAGTCGCCACCCGGTGTGAACCGAGACAAAGATTTAAGGCCGCACTCACCCCTCGCAAGGGAAGACCTCAAACCGTTGGGTTCGGAATGGTCATTTACTTATGTCACTTGTGATGATATGATTTGTGCAATAAATTAACCGAGTCTACTCAATAATCATGCTCAAAGGTAATTAGATCTAACATGCATTCGCTAACTAAATCCTATTCTAAGTTTGCATGCTTGAAAGTAAGTTTTTGAATGGCAAACACGATATCACACAATGAGCATATTGAACCATTAAGTAAACGAATCACTATTCAAATATAAACCTAAACTAATCAAAATAACATGCTTAAAAATAACATAATCATGCTTAGAAATTAAATAACAAAACTAAATTAAATCATGCTTAAAATAATAAATGAACGACCTATAAACTACAACATGCTCAAATATAAACTTGGATGAGACGAGATATGTGTATCTTAAGTGGTATGTGGCGTTGTATCCCGATTGCATACCGCAATACCGTCCATTTAGAATCGGTTACATAATTTACGTCCGGGTTTCTATCCGATATACCACAAAAGGTAACACATATCCCGCTCATCCAACAATCACATCATGCCTCAAACGACTCTCAAGCAATAATATTTTAAAATAAATAAAATAAACGAAAGATAATAAATAAAAGGTGCCCTCAGGTCTAACCTCTTTTGTCGTCTCACGAAAGGGCGTTACACGTCCGTTGAAAGGGTGAATGATCCGCAACTCTTTTGGTTCACTAACTCAACGTCTTTCCTCACTGTTTTGCTGCTCGGGCTCCTATTTTTACTCCGTTTCGCTGCTGTTTTGCTGCTGCGTTTCAGGTCACTGTTTTGGTAATTTAGGCTACTGTTTTGTGGTTTTTTTTGGACTGGTTTGGGCTGTTTTAAGGGTCAGATTGGCGTGAATCACTGGAAGTGGGGGAAGGTTATTCTCGGCAGTAAAGGGCTGGACAATGGGTGGCTGTTTGGGCGTGATTTGGAGGGCAAGTTTGTGGCTGTTTAGGCATGATTTTGAGGGCAGGTTGTGAGTGGGAGATTGACGTGAAAGCTTTATGGCAGGCTACGCTGGAGTGTGAAGGGCATGGGGCGCTAAGGTGAGTGGAATTTTTGCGTGCAGGTGGCGAAGAGGCTTAGGCGGCTGTTGGTGGGTAACGTGAGGTCAGGGGGGCATTAGATGAGGGCGGGTGGCTTTAAGGCAAATTTTGGTTATGTGGCGTGAATTGGCAAGACAGAATGTGGGCTGATGTAGGGCAATGTGGCGTGAATTGGCAAGGCAGAATGTGGGCTGATGCATGAGTTGATGGGCTAATAGGGCGAGAGAGTTGGTCTCACGTGAGGCTAATAGGTAGGGTGTTTTAGAGGGATTTTAGGCGTTGAATGGTCTGTGTACGTGGGTGCAATTCGGTTAGGGTTATTCTTTTGTGTGTTTTTTGTGTTTTTCTGCCAGCCAGCCAGGGTTGATAAGGGTTTGTTGGTGTGAGGTCTGTTTGTGGCTTATAGGCATGAGTGCTGTATGGATTTTGTGAGCAGTGTGCGTTGAAGATGATGAAGGCAGGTTCAAGGGCTGGTGAGGGGCTGGTTACGTGAGGTTATAGAGGGTGCAGGTCAGTGGCGTGCTGGTGGCTTGCTAGTCAGTTTTACCGAGAGGAAAATGAGAACTAGGGCTTTAGGGTTCTTTGACGTGAGTTTGTAGGGTTTTTCTGTTTTTGTGTGGTGCCGTGGAGAGTCAAGAAGCAGGTGTCGTGGCTGTGTGAGAGCTGCTTGCGTTGAATTATTAGGGTTTATAGAGAGAGGTTTTGTAATGGTTTTTTTGTTTTTGTGCCGTGTGAGAGAGATAGGCTAGCCCGTCTTAGGGTTTAGTTTGTGTTATTTTTATAGTGAGAGGGTAGGGGAATTAGGGTTATGCATGGCTTTAATAGGAAACAAAATTAATTAATTGAGGAATTTATTTAAATTTGGTGAGTGGTTTATTTGTTTTAGGAAATGATTTATTTAATTTTGGTATTAGTTTTAATTTAATTTAATTTAAATTTAATTTGTTTTAATTTAATTTAAATTTGAATTAATTTGATTTAGTTTAAATGGATTTTAATTTGATTTAGTTTAATTTCAATTTAGTTATTTAATTTAATTTTAATTATTTTTTAATTCAATTTAATTTGTGACATGTATTTTAAATGTTTTAATTATTTAATTTGTGAGATGTGATTTAATGGGTTTGGTGTGTTTTAAAATAGAGGTCCAACAAGCGAACCCGAAGCGAAACAAGCGAGTTAAATCCGACCAAGATATCAATTTCCAACTTTACCCTTCCGACGTCCATTTCCCGCGGCTTTCACAATCAAAGAGGTAGTGTTTCCATACGAGACTCATCATCGGGACTTATATGTAAAAATGAAGTGTCTATAGTCGCCCCCACTTTGATGGGACTTGTGTAATGTGTAACAGTGACAATCCTATCAAAGTTATGCAATGCATTTTTACTTACCTGGCTCGCCAGCTGCCACCTGACTCGCCTGTTCCTCGAACTGAGTGATGATGATGCAGTGGACCTCGATCTTGGGACGCATCCCAATAACTGCAACTAACAACGGGGGCCTCGACCCTGGGACACATCCCAATACCGCTGACAATATGGGCCTCGACCCTAGGACGCATCCCAAAAACCAAAGATGCAGTGTGCTTCGACCTTGGGACGCATCCCAATAACTGCAACCGACAACGGGGACCTCGACCCTCGGACGCATCCCAATACCGCTGCCAAAATATGGGCCTCGACCCAAGGACGCATCCCGAAAATGATGACGCAGTAGACCTCGATCCTGGGACGCATCCCAATAGCTGCAACCGACAACGGGGGCCTCGACTCTGGGACGCATCCCAATACCATTGACAAAATATGGGCCTCGACCCTAGGACGCATCCCGAAAATGATGATGCAGTGGACCACGATCCTGGGACGCATCCCAATAACTGCAACTGACAACGAGGGCCTCGACCCTGGGACGCATCCCAAAACTGAAACTAAGGATAATGTGGGCCTCGGCCTTGGGACTCATCCCAAAACTGAAACTGATGATGATCAGGTTATGCCATACCAAAGTTTATGCAATGCATTTTTACTTACCTGGCTCGCCAACTGCCGCTTGACTTGTCTGTTGCTTTGAATTGAGTTGATCTGGTGGTACCATACCTGGCGTGCTAAACCCCATACCCGAGGTGTCGCTGTAGTGTCTCCATACCCGGAGTGCCATACCCGGCATGCTAAAGCCCATACTCGAGGTGTCGCGGTTGCGTCTCCATACCCAGAGTGTCGCAGTAATATCTCCATACCCGGAGTGCCATACCCGGCATGCTAAACTCCATACCCGAGGCGTCGTGGTCGTGTCTCCATACCCAGAGTGTCGCAGTAATATCTCCATACTCGGAGTGCCATACCGGCGTGCTAAACCCCATACCTGAGGTGTCGCGGTTGCGTCTCCATACCCAGAATGTCACGGTAATATCTCCATACCCGGAGTGGCGTACCTAGCATGCTAAACCTCATACCCGAGGCGTCGCGATTGCGTCTCCATACCCAGAGTGCCATACCCGGTATGCCAAACCCCATACCCGAGGAATTGCTGTAATATCTCCATTCCCGGAGTGCCATATCCGGCGAAATTGATACTGATGTGTCTCCATACCCGGAGTGCCATAACTGGCAAGACAGAATGTGGGCTGATGTAGGGCAATGTGGCGTTAATTGGCAAGGCAGAATGTGGACTGATGCAGGAGTTGATGGGCTAATAGGGCGAGAGAGTTGGTAAGGGGCGAGAGAGTTGGTCTCACGTGAGGCTAATAGGTAGGGTGTTTTAGAGGGATTTTAGGCGTTGAATGGTCTGTGTACGTGGGTGCAATTCGGTTAGGGTTATTCTTTTGTGTGTTTTTTGTGTTTTTCTGCCAGCCAGCCAGGGTTGATAAGGGTTTGTTGGTGTGAGGTCTGTTTGTGGCTTATAGGCGTGAGGGCTGTATGGATTTTGTGAGCAGTGTGCGTTGAAGATGATGAAGGCAGGTTCAAGGGCTCGTGAGAGGCTGGTTACGTGAGGTTATAGAGGGTGCAGGTCAGTGGCGTGTTGGTGGCTTGCTAGTCAGTTTTGCCGAGAGGAAAATGAGAACTAGGGCTTTAGGGTTCTTTGACGTGAGTTTATAGGTTTTCTGTTTTTGTGTGGAGCCGTGGAGAGTCAAGAAGCAGGTGTCGTGGCTGTGTGAGAGCTGCTTGCGTTGAATTATTAGGGTTTATTGTTGTTTGTGGCTGCCGAATAAGAGAGATGGAGAGAGAGGTTTTGTAATGGTTTTTTTATTTTGTGCCGTGTGAGAGAGATAGCCAGCCCGTCTTAGGGTTTAGTTTGTGTTATTTTTATAGTGAGAGGGTAGGGGAATTAGGGTTATGCATGGCTTAATAGGAAACAAAATCAATTATTGAGGAATTTATTTAAATTTGGTGAGTGGTTTATTTGTTTAGGAAAGATTTATTTAATTTTGGTATTAGTTTTAATTATTTAATTTAAATTTAATTTTTTTTAATTTAATTTAAATTTGAATTAATTTGATTTAGTTTTAAATGGATTTTAATTGATTTAGTTTAATTTCAATTTAGTTATTTAATTAATTTAATTATTTTTTAATTCAATTTAATTTGTGACATGTATTTTAAATGTTTTAATTATTTAATTTGTGAGATGTGATTTAATGGGTTTGGTGTGTTTTAAAATAGAGGTCCAACAAGCGAACCCGAAGCGAAACAAGCGAGTTAAATCCGACCAAGATATCAATTTCCAACTTTACCCTTCCGACATTCGTTTCCCGCGGCTTTCACAATCAAAGAGGTAGTGTCTCCATACGAAATCATCATCGGGACTTATATGTAAAAATGCAGTGTCTACAGTCGCCCCCACTTTGATGGACTTGTGTAATGTGTAACAGTGACAATCCTATCAAGTTATGCAATGCATTTTTACTTACCTAGCTCGCCAGCTGCCACCACTGACTCGCCTTTTGCCTCGAACTGAGGTGATGATGCAGTGGACTCGATCTTGGGACGCATCCCAATAACTGCAACTGACAACGGGGGCCTCGACCCTGGGACATATCCCAATACCGCTGACAATATGGGCCTCGACCCTGGGACGCATCCCAAAAACCAAAGATGCAGTGGGCCTCGACCCTGGGACTCATCCCATAACTGCAACTGACAACGGGGGCCTCGACCCTCGGACGCATCCCAATACCGCTGAAAAAATATGGGCCTCGACCCTAGGACGCATCCCGAAAATGATGATGCAGTAGACCTCGATCCTGGGACAATCCCAATAACTGCAACCGACAACGGGGGCCTCGACCGTGGGACGCATCCCAATACCATTGACAAAATATGGGCCTCGACCCTGGGACGCATCCCGAAAATGATGATGCAGTGGACCTCGATCTTGGGACGCATCCTAATAACTGCAACTGACAACGAGGGCCTCGACCCTGGGACGCATCCCAATATTGTTGACAATATGGGCCTCGACCTTGGGACGCATCCCAAAACTGAAACTAAGGATAATATGGGCCTCGGCCTTGGGACACATCCCAAAACTGAAACTGATGATGATCAGGTTGTGCCATACCAAAGTTTATGCAATGCATTTTTACTTACCTGGCTCGCCAACTGCCGCTTGACTTGCCCATTGCTTTGAATTGAGTTGATCTGGTGGGGTACCATACCTGGCGTGCTAAACCCCATACCCGAGGTGTCTGCGTTGTAGTGTCTCCATACCCGGAGTGCCATACCCGGCATGCAAAGCCCATACTCGAGGTGTCGCGGTTGCGTCTCCATACCCAGAGTGTCGCAGTAATATCTCCATACCCGGAGTGCCATACCTGCATGCTAAACTCCATACCCGAGGCGTCGTGGTCGTGTCTCCATACCCAGAGTGTCGCAGTAATATCTCCATACTCGGAGTGCCATACCCAGCGTGCTAAACCCCATACCTGAGGTGTCGCGGTTGCGTCTCCATACCTAGAATATCACGGTAATATCTCCATACCCGGAGTGGCGTACCTAGCATGCTAAACCTCCATACCCGAGGCGTCGCGATTGCGTCTCCATACCCAGAGTGCCATACCCAGCATGCCAAACCCCATACCCGAGGCGTCGCGATTGCGTCTCCATACCCAGAGTGCCATACCCGGCATGCCAAACCCCATACCGAGGCATCGCTGTAATATCTCCATTCCCGGAGTGCCATACCCGGCGAAATTGATACTGATGTGTCTCCATACCCGGAGTGCCATAACTAGCAAGACTGCCCGACTTGTTCATTCCCAAACTGTGTTTCCATTCTCGGAGTGCCATTTCCGGCTTGTTCATTCCTGAACTGTGTTCCATTCTTGCAGTGCCATTCCCAGCTTTGTTCATTCCCGAACTGTGTTTCCATTCTCGGAGTGCCATTCCTGACTTGTTCATTCCCGAACTGTGTTTCTTTCTTGGAGTGCCATTCCCGTCTTTGTTCATTCCCGAACTGTGTTTCCATTCTTGGAGTGCCATTCCCGGCTTGTTCATTCCCGAACTGTGTTTCCATTCCTGTAGTGCCATTCCCGGCTTGTTCATTCCTGAATCGTGTTTCCATTCTTGGAGTGCCATTCCCGGCTTATTCATTCCCGAACCGTGTTCCATTCTCGGATTACCATTCTCAACTTGTTCATTCTCGAACCTTGCTCCATTCTCGGATTACCATTCTCGGCTTGTTCATTCTCGAACTCTGCTCCATTCTCGGATTGCCATTCTCGGGTAGTTCATTCTCAAACCTGCTCCATTCTCGGATTACTATCCTCGGCTTGTCTATTCTCGAACTTTGCTCCATTCTCGGATTACCATTCTCGGCTTGTTCATTCTCGAACTCTGCTCCATTCTCGGATTGCCATTCTCGGGTAGTTCATTCTCGAACCTGCTCCATTCTCGGATTACCATCCTCGGCTTGTCTATTCTTGAACTCTGCTCCATTCTCAGATTACCATTCTCAGCTTGTGATGCAATGGGCCTCGACCCTGGGACTCATCCCCAAAACTGATACTGACGTGGGCCTCAACCCTGGGACTCATCCCAAAAACTGATGCTGTTGCGGGCCTCGACCCTGGGATTCATTCCCGAATTCATTCTAAAACTCTGACGATGTGGGCCTCGACCCTGAGATTCATTCCCGGATTCATTCCAAAACTCTGATGATGTGGGCCTCGGCCTTGGGATTCATTCCGGGATTCATTCCAAAACTCTGCTGATGTGGGCCTCGACCCTGTGATTCATTCCCGAAACTATACTGATACGGGCCTCAACCCTGGGACTCATCCCCGAAACTGACTGATATGTGGGTCACGACCTTGTGACTCATCCCCAAAACTGATGCTGATGTGGGCCTCACCTCGGGACTCATCCCCCAAATCTGATACTGACATTGATGTGGGTCTCGACCCTGGGACTCATCCCCAAATCTGATATTGATGTTGTGGGCCTCGCCCCCAAGCTGATACTGATAGGGGCCTCGCCCCGAACTGTTACTGATATGGGCCTCGCCCCCAAACTGATACTGATATGGGCCTCGCCCCCATGCTGACTCTAATGTGGGCCTCGCCCCAAAAACTTATACTGATAGGGGCCTCGCCCCGAACTGTTACTGATATGGGCATCGCCCCCAAACTGATACTGATATGGGCTTCAACCTTGGGACTCATCCCCAAAACTACTACTCATATGTTGCTGATTCTGGTTGGCTTGTCTTTGCCACTTTCTCTTTTTCTTCTTTGAAACCTGTGAATACAGAACAAAACAAACACAAAAAGAGAATGCAAAATATGTTACGTGTATGCATGAATGAATTTCCTATTTCGTTGGGGTTAGGTCTTCCGTCAGTTCTCCAGGTGATTGCTCTGTCTTCTCTCTGGTTTCATGGTTCAATTTCTTGTTATACTTCTTATTCACGGGGTGGTAGACTGGTCGTCCCCAGTCTTGATTTAACTTTCTGCTCTCCGTCGTTTGCACTAGGCCTAAGATGAACCACATGGTGGGGCCTTCCATTTCATCATACTATATCACATGCTACCAAATAGTCCCAATAGTTATACATATCATCGTCCTCAAAGAATGCTCAGTAATGAAACCAGAGAACTTTCAAAACACCAAATGCAACTCAAATCCAAGTCTTTGAATAAATGATCTAAGCCAGACTCAAAATGTGTGTGTGCAAAGGTTCTTTCACAGCTTAATCCTTAGGTAAGCTAATTCGATGATTTCGTTTCAAAAATTGGGATCGATGGGTCAAACCAACCTAGATGTCTCAGTTATGCTCTGCAATTGGTTTTTCATGCTCAATGTGGTATGGTTTTTTTTTTCTTTTCCTTTGTCTCTTTCTTTTTTTTTCTTTTTTTTTTCTTTTCTTTTTTTTTTTTTCTTTTTTCAACACACATACCCTTTAAGGTAGCATTTCTCCTCATGGTGGTCCTAATACTCGCCCATGGGTAGCTTCACGCTTATCGATTATAGGTGGTTTAATTTTTTTCTTTAGAGACTATTCTTTTATTTTCAACCATACCACACATCATAATATAAGCAAATCAAGATAGACATCTAAGCAAACGGTCATTCACCGACCTACAATTTCTTCGACAAGACACTTTGCTAGCTACTCAGGTTTTCACTGCTAAGAACCATAATCAAGTGCTTATGAGTCTAACATAGATCAATCACTCAAAGTATCAGATAGAAGCACATCAAGAGTTTATAGTTTTTAAGATTCCTCCCTAAAGTAATCAATTTCATCATCGGACTTATGTCTAACTATCAAAGACTAAAAACAAACAACAACTCTTTTTTTTTCTTTTCTCTTCTTTTTTTTCTCTCTTTTTTTTTTCTTTTTTTTTTCTTTTTTCTTTTCTCTCCTTTTTTTTTTCTCTTTTTTTCTCTTTTTTTTTTCTTTTTCTTTCTTTTTTTTAAGGCCCCACCAATGGTCTTTCTATCTTTGCCGCAAGGTTTTCTGTTTCTCGATTTCCTTTTCCCCGATATCCATGTTTGTTAAACTCTTCTTGGCAAGCCTTTTTTTTCTTCTCTAACCCAACGGATATCTATGATGGCTTTTAAGACACGGGGTTAACATGATGCGTGTATGCATGAAATGCATGAGATACGTGCAATGTATGTAATATATAAGCTCATTTAAAATTTTTTACACTAGTTGGCCCATTACCATTTTAAAGTATTCAATCATACTATTGCTCGGTGTAAATTTGTCCCAGTTGAAAAGGCCCAACAGGTTTACACTTTGCGATAACATGGCTAAACAATTTCAAATGATAAGAGGCCCAAACATAAAATGGCCCATTGACATTTTAGAAGCTTTTGGCCCAACTGTCAAAGGACACGAACTCGTCCCAGTTTAAATGGCCCAACAAGTTCACATCTTTTGACAAAAGGTCCAACTGGATACTAATGACGACGGTCCAAAACATCAACATAAAAAAATAATTTCTACTAGTTCTACGACTAAGGTTCACATGTGGGTTTACGGGAGTGCGGACAAAGGCTCTCGCTGACGAAGGCTCTCGCTGACAATGCCTTTAACTAAACCCCTTCAACCCACTATAGACACGGTTAACTAAAGCACAAATCATAATCATCACAAGACATAATTTCGGGGCCGATTCTCTATCCCCAGTGGAGTCGCCAGACTGTAGGACACAAGAACTTGACGACGCTGTTCTAGACTCGCGGCCTAGTGGGAGTACGAAATAACATGGAGTCGACCCGGTGTGAACCGGGACAAAGATTTTAAGGCCGCACTCACCCCTCGCAAGGGAAGACCTCAAACGTTGGGTTCGGAATGGTCATTTACTTATGTCACTTGTGATGATATGATTTTTGTGCAATAAATATTAACCGAGTCTACTCAATAATCATGCTCAAAGGTATTTAGATCTAACATGCATTCGCTAAATAAATCCTATTCTAAGTTTGCATGCTTGAAAGTAAGTCTTTGAATGGCAAACACGATATCACACAATGAGCATATTGAACCATTAAATAAACGAATCACTATTCAAATATAAACCTAAACTAATCAAAATAACATGCTTAAAAATAACATAATCATGCTTAGAAATTAAATAACAAAACTAAATTAAATCATGCTTAAAATAATAAATGAACGACCTATAAACTACAACATGCTCAAATACAAACTTGGATGAGACGAGATATGTGTATCTTAAGTGGTACGTGGCGTTGTATTCCGAGTGCAGACCGCAATACCGTCCATTCGGAATCGGCTACAGAATTTACGTCCGGGTTTCCATCCGATATACCACAAAAGGGAACACACATCCCGCTCATCCAACAATCACATCATGCCTCAAACGACTCTCATGCAATAATATTTTAAAATAAATAAAATAAACGAAAGATAATAAATAAAAGGTGCCCTCAGGTCTAACCTCTTTTGTCATCTCACGAAAGGGCGTTACACGTCCGTTGGAAGGGTGAATGATCCGCAACTCTTTTGGTTCACTAACTCAACGTCTTTCCTCGCTGTTTTGCAGCTCGGGCTGCTGTTTTTACTCCGTTTCGCTGTTGTTTTAATGCTGCGTTTCAGGTCACTGTTTTGGTAATTTAGGCTAATGTTTTTGTGGTTTTTTTTGGCTTGGTTTGGGCTGTTTTAAGGGTCAGATTGGCGTGAATCACTGGCAGTGGGGGAAGGTTATTCTCGGCAGTAAAGGGCTGGACAATGGGTGGTTTTTTGGGCGTGATTTGGAGGGCAAGTTTGTGGCTGTTTAGGCGTGATTTTGAGGGCACGCTGTGAGTGGGAGATTGACGTGAAAGCTTTATGGCAGGCTACGCTGGAGTGTGAAGGGCATGGGGCGCTAAGGTGAGTGGAATTTGTGCGTGCAGGTGACGAAGAGGCTTAGCCGGCTGTTGGTGGTAACGTGAGGTCAGAGGGGCCATTAGATGAGGGCGGGTGGCTTTAAGGCAAATTTTGGTTATGTGGCGTGAATTGGCAAGACAGAATGTGGGCTGATGTAGGGCAATGTGGCATGAATTGGCAAGGCAGAATATTGGCTGATGCAGAAGTTGATGGGCTAATAAGGCGAGAGAGTTGGTAAGGGGCGAGAGAGTTGGTCTCACGTGAGGCTAATAGGTAGGGTGTTTTGGAGGGATTTTAGGCGTTGAATGGTTTGTGTACGTGGGTGCAATTCGGTTAGGGTTATTCTTTTGTGTGTTTTTTGTGTTTTTCTGCCAGCCAGCCAGGGTTGATAAGGGTTTGTTGGTGTGAGGTCTGTTTGTGGCTTATAGGCGTGAGGGCTGTATGGATTTTGTGAGCAGTGTGCGTTGAAGATGATGAAGGCAGGTTCGAGGGCTGGTGAGGGGCTGGTTACGTGAGGTTATAGAGGGTGCAGGTCAGTGGCGTGCTGGTGGCTTGCTAGTCAGTTTTGCCGAGAGGAAAATGAGAACTAGGGCTTTAGGGTTCTTTGACGTGAGTTTGTAGGTTTTTTTTGTTTTTGTGTGGTGCCGTGGAGAGTCAAGAAGCAGGTGCCGTGGCTGTGTGAGAGCTGCTTACGTTGAATTATTAAGGTTTATTGTTTGTTTGTGGCTTCCGAATAAGAGGAGATGGAGAGAGGTTTTGTAATGGTTTTTTTGTTTTTGTGCCATGTGAGAGAGATAGGCCAGCCCGTCTTAGGGTTTAGTTTGTGTTATTTTTATAGTGAGAGGGTAGGGGAATTAGGGTTATGCATGGCTTTAATAGGAAACAAAATCAATTAATTTAGGAATTTATTTAAATTTGGTGAGTGGTTTATTTGTTTTAGGAAAAGATTTATTTAATTTTGGTATTAGTTTTAATTTAATTTAAATTAAATTTAATTTGTTTTAATTTAATTTAATTTGGAATTAATTTGATTTAGTTTAAATTGATTTTAATTTGATTTAGTTTAATTTCAATTTAGTTATTTAATTTAATTTTAATTATTTTTTAATTCAATTTAATTTGTGACATGTATTTTAAATGTTTTAATTATTTAATTTGTGAGATGTGATTTAATGGGTTTGGTGTGTTTTAAAATAGAGGTCCAACAAGCGAACCCGAAGCGAAACAAGCGAGTTAAATCCGACCAAAATATCAATTTCCAACTTTACCCTTCCGACGTCCGTTTCCCGTGGCTTTCACAATCAAAGAGGTAGTGTCTCCATACGAGACTCATCATCGGGACTTATATGTAAAAATGCAGTGTCTACACCACCTTATTTAGGTGAAAAGGGTAAATTGGTTTTTACCAAAATGCATCTCTCTCTCTCATTTGGTTACACTTGAACAAAAAACACAAACCCTAATATCTCTCATTTGGCGTGAATGTAAGCTTCTTCTTCTCTTTGATTTTGTGGCAAAATCAAGTTAGCTAGCACTTCAAGGAATCAAAAAAGGTGATAGGGTAACAACTCAAAGCTTGGAATCAACACAAAGGTTGGATCTTGGAGATCTTCATTCACAACTCAAAGCTTGGAATCAATAAAGGAAGCATCTTGGAGATCTTCTTCTAAAAAATTTTAAAAGCTCAAATCCATTCAATGTAAGTAATTCTACAACTTATAATGAATTCATGAACACCTTTTCTTGCTTATTAGATCCTTGGCATGTTCTAGGAACACTAACACTAGAGACGTAGTCTAATGCAACTAGTATGTACAGGTTTCCGAATGATGGAACAAATGGTCCCATAAAATCAATCCCACATACATAAAATATCTCCACTTCCAGAATGCTTTGAAGAGGTTCTTCATTTCTCCTCGATATATTTCCCGTTCTCTGGCACTATCACATTGAAGAGCAAATAAGAAAGCATCTTTAAACAGAGTGGGCAAGAACAAACCTGATTATAGGACTTTGGCTGTAGTTTTATTTCCGCTGAAGTGTCCGCCGTATGGTGATGAATGACAGTGCTGCAGGATACTATTGACCTCCTCTTATGGAACACAACGTCTCAGTAATTGATCAGCATATCATTTGAACAGGTACGGTTCATCCCAGATATAATGCTTGAATTCCTTGAAGAATTTGTTTCGTTGCTGATGTATCCATTCCAATGGCCATTTTACCGATACTATGTAGTTAAATAGTCAGCATACCAAGGGACATGCTGCTGTTTCATGGCAAACAACTATTCATATGGAAAAGTTTCTTTGATTGTCATTTCATTGCCAGTTGTTTCTCCATTCTCGAGCCTCGATAAATGATATGCCACATAGTTTTCTGTCCCTTTCCTGTCTCGGATCTCCACATCAAATTCTTGCAGAAGAAGCACCCAACGGATCAATCTTGGTTTGGCATCTATCTTCGTGATCATATATTTGATTTCTGAATGATCTGTGTAGAACACTACTTTGGGACCCAACAAATAAGAGAAGAATTTATCAAAATCAAACACAACTGCAAGCAACACCTTTTTAGTGGTTGTGTAGTTGAGTTGTGCTTCATTCAGAGTTCTGTTGGAGTAGTAAATGGTGTGGAAAATTTTTGCTTTGTGTTGTCCCAAACTAAACCTACAGCAAAATCACTAGCATCACACATCACCTCAAATGGAAGCGTCCAGTCTAGTGCTACTATGATGGGGGATGGGGGTAGAGCTCAGCTTCTGTTTCAAGATCTCAAAAGCTTTGTGGCATTCTTTGGTGAAGTTGAAAGACACATCTTTCTCTAACAGATTGCTTAGAGGTTTAGAAATCTTGAAGAAGTCTTTGATAAATCTCCTGTAAAAGCATGCATGTCCGAGAAAAATCCGAATCCCTTTGACAGATGATAGTGGAGGTAGTTTTTCAATTGTCTTTATTTTTGCTTTGTATACCTCAATTCCCTTTTGTGAAATCCGATGTCCCATGACAATCCCTTCTTGCACCATGAAGTGGCATTTCTCCTAGTTGACTACGAGGTTGGTATCTTCGCATCTTTGTAACACCATTTCCAGATTTTGCAAGCAGTGGTCAAATGAGTCTCCAAACACAGAAAAACCATCCATGAAAACCTTCATACTTTGTTCTACCATGCTGAGAAGATGACCATCATGCAACATTGAAATGTGGCAGGGGCATTACATAGTCCAAATGTTAGGGATATGCCCTATACCCAACTTGTGGATGGGCTATATGTACATGTATTTGTAATATTTTCATTAATTAATAAAATGGCAATCTTTATTATACGTGTCTTACATAAATTATATGAATCATCAACACTGTAATAAAGCCCTTGGAGTAATAAGACGATGGCTTCCACGCCTTATGAGAATCATTACTCTTAAATGTTCATAGTCATAGTTTTGTGAATAATCTGGGTGTTCACAAAGCGGAGAGACTAGCTGATGAGCGGAAAATATATCAATATTTACCGCCCATTTTTCTTAATATTTTGTTTAGTTTCTCGGGTTTGATGAACGTTTTGATGTGTTTTAGTTTATTTTGCAGATAAAATAATATTGGGACATAATGAAATCATTTAGGACGAAATGTTCGTCAAATAAGGGCAAAAATTGGACTTGACATATTAATTTTGGAGATTGGAAACTTGAAAGGGCGTTTTAACGAAGTGCAGTTTTGGAAATTCCAATTTTGCGCATCTGTCGTATTTTGGGCATAACTTTTTACTCCAATATCGGATTGAGCTGATTCAAGTTCCAGATTAAAGAAGACTCAAATATCTACAACTTTGAAAGACAAAATAATTTCTAATTCCGAAGATTTTATGCCCGAAATTGATGAACCATACAGAAGTGTGTTGTGTGTAATTATTAAAGTCACTTTCAATCATTTTCAAAGCAAAAAATAAATTAATAAATAAATAATAAAAATTATCAAATCACCACCAAACATGATAAGAAATTAGTGGAGCAATTAATAATGGATTTGGTGGAGCAATTAATAATGGATTTGGTGGATGATTTGATGGAGGCAAACTTTTGCCTATAAATACCAAGCCATTTTATTTGTAAATTCATACTTTCTTCTAAGGAATTCCTTAATAATACTAAGAAGATTGTATCTTGTTTGTTTATTTACAGCTTTTAGTAATTAATTTCCGCTTTTGCATTTTATTTTCTTTACTTTTCAGTTTTTACTTTCCGCAATTTACTTTTACGCACAGTACTTTTCTTTCTTTAATTTTCAGTTTTTACTTTTCAGTAATGAGGAGGTAACTCCCCTTTGGTGGGGTAAAAGGTAAAACTTTTATTACTAATATTTAGATTAATCTCCCTTAATTATAATATATAAACTAGTTGAAACCTGACTTAACGAGGATACCGCCATATTGGTCGGTTGGTAATTATTTAAATTGGTTTTAACCTGACTAAACTGGATACCACCTGATTGGTCGGTTAGTAATTAATTATTAATTTGATTTAATCTGGATATCGCCTATATGGCTGGTTGGTAATTATCATGCAAAGTTAATATATTATATTAAGGGAGATATCTAAAATAGAAGTAATAAAAGTGGATCTTTTTACCTCAGTATTTTCTTTTATTGTACTTTTACTTTATTTACTTTTCAGCAATTTACTTTCAGCATTTACTTTTCAGCTATTTACTTTCAGCATTTACTTTTCAGCAATTTACTTTCAGCATTTACTTTTCAGCAATTTACTTTCATCAATTTACTTTTCAGCATTTAATTTTTAGTATTTAATGTCAGCATTTACTTTCCGTCATTTACTTTTCAGCATTTTACTTTATGTCTTTTATTTTATTTAAGTTTTTACTACCCGTAAATATGTGTCGTAACTAAGCCAGTTATCTGGGGTTGTGATGAAATCCAACATCACCGGTTTATAAGGGGTTATTTTATAGTTTGGGTAATTTAAAGGTTTACTTATTTAGTCTTAAGCTTAATGCTTCTTGTTGTCTGATCACCAATAAGATTGATGTGGTAAAATCTAAAATAAACTTGACAAATGAATTTTAGGTTTCAGCCTTAGACTTAATAGCTCACGATCTTCCTTGAGGATAGATAACCCTTTAATAGATTTCCTTACAGTATAGACATATACCTGTCGGACGGGGGTAGCCATAATTGGAACTTAAACTTAATGAATCCAGGTAATTTGGTTGACATAGACATATGGTTCAATTGGGTTAAACTGGGGATTTGCGTCTGACCATCGACAGAGGCTTTCGCATAATTTCGTGTTCCAGGTTAGTAAACCAATTTATTACACAAACATAAAATAATCACTTCATCTTTTAAAAGATATTAGAAAGATTCACAACCCTAGATCTTTGAGTCTTTTGTTATTTTCTTTAGTATTTTCTTTTGTTTATTTTAATTAAGGAAAACCACATTCAACCAATCAAACAATCATTCTCTTCTCCATTTAATTAGATATTTGTAAATAAATAGATTCAACAATTAATAGCAACAGTAGGAATTAAGTCCTCGTGGGATCGATGTTTTTATACTACTTGAACGATACGTGCGCTTGCGTTATACATGTGTGTTTACGTCGGTCACTAGCATGGTGATATGATCCACCCTGAAGTGGGGTAGCCGATCTCATAGGCTACTAGCGGAGATCCGTTTGCTTAGTGTATCACATGGATGCATGAGTTGCTCGTGTCCATCGAACTGACCGCCGAAAGTTTTCATATGGAGTGTTTATCCCATGTGTCTGTGAGAACTTTCATGTATCGATTATATGACTAGTCCTTAGACTTGAGGTCTTTACAGTCTTATGTGTGGATCAAATAACTTTGACATTCTCCTTCCCTGGTTCAAAAGATCCGGTTATAAGGGTATGATTGGGTCATTTACTGAAACACTTTTTGTACCCTAGGTCAATAGGTGGGGATACAATGAGGCGAGGGACCGTATCATATGTAAATCGCATACAGAATGGGTATATATATATTTCCTTCTCATTTGGGGGCCGTGGCATGTTGCTCAACCTTGGTCATTGAAATCAAACGACCATCTGATCGGAGGATAATTTATGTTCGATTAAATTATCACGATTCATTTCATGTCCAACTTGAGGGGAACCCAAAAGGTCACACACAATAAAGTCGAAATCAATGGTTAATAGTGCACAATACATATTTAACAGCATATATGATTGCTGTAGAAATTGTTCAAAAATGGTTCAATATGTTTAATTATTGAACAGATCATTTATGAGGTTCCATATTGGCTTAAGGATTGGTGAATGACGATAGGGGCACTTTGGGAATTGGAATAAATAGATTAAAAAAATTACTATTCATGTGAATAGTAACACATGAATAATACCACGTGAATAGTAAATTTTTTTTTATTTATTTTGAATTCCAATTCGGCCCAAACTCTTTTTAGGGTTTTATAATCTCATTAAACCACTAAATTAAGATCCAAAGGCTAAGATTAAATTGGCTTTTATCCCACATCGGATTCTTAATTAATTTTGTTGTCTTTGGAGCACTATATAAACCCAAAGAATTCTTCACAAATTTTTGCACCAAACATTTCATATCTTGGGTTTATATAAAACTCTAAAGTTTAAGAGTAAGCCACTGATTTTGAGGATCCTTAAGTCTAATTGACTAGAGGAACCTCGAGTTAAAAGTTTTGAGGTATTTGCCTAGGCTAGCACCAATGGCAAAATACCAGTGTACTCAAGGCGTAGTCTTGTCGTTGAGTTTTGGCTTTGGTGTGTGCATCTTTGGAGGCCACACACTTGGGTGGCTCTTTGGAATGTGGAAGAGCTTGCTGAGTTCGAGAAAAGCTTGTAGATTGGAAGGAGGACTGGAGGAGTCTACGGTTCAAGTAAGTCTTTTTCTTTCTTTATTTTTATTAGAGTTCTTATGATAGTTAGCATATTTAGTTTTATGTTCTTTGCATGTTTTCTGAGTTTTATGCTTAGAATATATAGTAACATGCCTAAGTTTGTAGAACAATCAAAACAAATGGGTCTTGGGCAAAGGGAAAGCGGCATAATAATTTCAATTTTCCGCTGCGCACTCGCGGCCGCTTCTCAACACCAAATGGCATCCTGCGGAAAGCAAAAGTATCATACGAACATGTAAAAGTGGTTTTATCATGATCTTCTAGGGCGATGGCAATCAGATTG
This sequence comes from Zanthoxylum bungeanum, assembly GCA_019454045.1. Classification (NCBI taxonomy): domain Eukaryota; kingdom Viridiplantae; phylum Streptophyta; class Magnoliopsida; order Sapindales; family Rutaceae; genus Zanthoxylum; species Zanthoxylum bungeanum. The sequence goes on from SKCR01049371.1 coordinate 45,213, forward strand.
TACCCCGAGTATCCATCCAGAAAACAGTAGAATTCATGTCCTGCCAATCTGTCTAGCATCTGGTCAATGAATAGTAACGGGAAATGATATTTCCTTGTTGCTTTTTTTAGCTTCATGTAGTCCATGCATACTCTCTATCCTGTCACCGTTCTTTTTAGAATCAGCTCGTTCTTTTCATTTGTGACTACATTAATTCCTCTTTTCTTTGGCACACATTGCATAAAACTCACCCACGTGCTGTCAGAGATGGGGTAAATGATGCCGGCATCCAACCATTTGATAATTTCTTTCTTCACGACCTCCTTCATGATTGGATTTAGTCTCATTTGATGCTCCACTGTGGCTTTGTACTCGTCGTTCATTAGAATTTTGTGCATGCAAAATGATGGACTAATGCCTTGAATGTCTGCTATAGTCCAGCCAATAGCCTTATTGTGTTCTCGTAACACTCTCAGCAACTTATCTTTCTGCTCCAATGTTAGCGACGAATAAATAATCACATGTAAATCAGAAGAGTTTCCTAAGAATATATACCTGAGATGGCTCAGAAGTAGCTTTAGTTCCAGCTGTGGTGGTTCTTCAATCGAAGGCTTGATTCGCTCCTTTTTCGGTAGTTCCAAACTTTCCACATGTGGTGTCGATTTGAAGCAAAAGGGTTTGTCAAGATAGTTGATACATTCCAGAATTTCATCATCTAGCTTGCTGTCAGTCATGTTGGTGATGCAAGCTTCAAGTTTATTCGTGGAAAGTTGCATTGCATCAGTATTCTGGATGATACTATCTAAAACTTCAATTCTAAAACATTCCTCCTCATTTTCATCCTTCAGGAATTTCATGGCCTTGAAAACATTGAATGTAACTTCTTGCTCCTGCACTTTCATGGTTATTTCTCCTTTTTGTACATCAATAACAGTTCGACCTGTAGCCAAGAATGGTCTCCCAAAGATGATAGATACATCTCTATCGTCTTCCATGTCAAAGACAATGAAATCTGCAGGGAAAATGAATTTGTCTACTTTAACCAATACATCTTCCACTACACCTCTCGGAAATGTGAGTGATCTGTCAGCAAGCCGCAGAGTAACTGAGGTGGGCATTGCTTCTCCAATCTGCAATTTCCTGTAAATAGACAAAGGCATCAAGTTAATACTGGCACCTAAATCACACAAAGCCTTACCGAAGTAATGTTCTCCTATAGTGCAAGGGATGATGAAACTGCCAGGATCTTTCAACTTTGGGGGAAGCTTCCTCTGAATGATGGCGCTGTATTCTTCTGTCAATGCTATTGTCTCATAATCTCCCAATCTCTGCTTTCGTGAAAGAATGTCTTTCATGAATTTGACATAGTTGGGCATTTGTTCCAACGCTTCTGCAAATGGTATGTTGATATGCAGCTTTTTGAAGATCTCCAAGAATCGAGCAAATTGCTTGTCTAGTTTACTTTTCTGGAGACGCTGTGGAAAAGGTGGAGGTGTAGTGAAATTTTCTTTTGCCTTTTTTTCCTCCATCTGTGGATCTGTTTCACTATTTTTTTTTGAACTTCCTCAGTGGACGCATTGATTCCAACATCTTTGTTGATTTCAGTACCGCTTTTCGAAGTAATGGCTTGACATTGATCCTTCCCTCGGTTCCTTGGATTTGGTTATGTATTGCTAGGAAGAGTCCTTTGTGGTCTGTAACTCTGAGCATTAGCCAGTTGTCCAATTTGATTTTCCTGTGCCTTTATAGATGCTGATTGGCTTTGATTCAATGCTGTTTGGTGACCGACTTAATCACACGATTATAACGCAAGCGCACGTATCGTTCAAGTAATGTAAAAATATTGATCCCACGAGGACTTAATTCCTACTGTTGTTATTAATTATTGATACTATTTATTTACAAGTATCTAATTAAAGGGAGAAGAGAATGATTGCTTAATTGGTTAGTTGAATGTGGATTTCCTGATTAAATAAATAAAATAAACAAAAGAAAATACTAAGGAAAATAAACACAAGACATAAATATCTAGGGTTGTGATTCCACTTAATATTATTCTAATGATGAATTGATTCTCTTATATATGTGTAACAAATCAGTTTGCTAACCTGAAACACGAAATTATGCAAAAGCCTCTATCGATGGTCAGATGTAAATACCCAAAATAACCCAATTAATCATATTCCTATGTTAACCAAGTTACCTTAATTCATTAAATTCAAGTTCCAATTGTGGCTACCCCCGCCCGACAGGTATATGTCTATCTTGTAAGGAAATCTATTAAAGGGTTATCTATCCTCAAGGAAGATCGTGAGCTATTGAATCTAAGGCTGAAACCTAAAACCCATTTTCCAAGTTCATTTTAAGTTTACCACATCAATCTTATTGGTGATCAGGCAACAAGAAGCATTAAGCTTAACATTCAATAAACAAACTAAAGAATTACCCATAATTTAATTAAATCAATTATTAAGCTTGTTAATATTGTGCTTCATCACTTCCCTAGAATAAAATAAAATGTTGGGGGTTAGGGGATCCACTTTTAGAAATCTCACTTTATTATAATATGGAAATTTTCAGTGTTACCCAATTAAGTTGAACCAGCCATAAAGGTGGTGTTATTATTTATCCATAAACCAGCCATATAGGCGTTAATCATCTGTCACCTAAAGACCTACCTATAAGCGGTGTCACATTATGTTACATAAATAAAACCAAGCATTAAGGCGGTATCAACTTTTAATCCATATTATTAAATTACAATTTCCATATTATAAATTAAGTGAGATTAATCTACATTTACTATTTCTAATTTAGAAATCTCCCTTATTATAATATATAAATTTACTTGATAATTACCAACCGACAATATAGGCGGTATCCTGATTAAGTCAGATTTAATTAATTCCAACCGACCATTTAGGCAGTATCTCATTAACTCGGGTTAAAATTAATTTATTAAGTCCAACCGACCAATAAGGCGGTATCCAATTAAGTCTGGTTTTTAGATAATTTATATATTATAATTGAGGGAGATTAATCTAAATTATAAAAGTAAAAAGCTTCACCCTTCCCTAGTAGTAAATTAACTACTAAACATAAAAGAAATAAAAAAAATTATTGAAAGTAAAAGTGCATAATTAAAAGTGCTGAAAGTAAAAGTGCATAATTAAAAGTGCTAAGAGTAAAAGTGTGTAATTAAAAGTGCTTAAAGTAAATAAATAAAATAAAAATACTTAATTTAAATTACTAAAACTTAAACAAACAAGATACAATCCTTAATCCCTTATTAGGAACTCTAAGAAGGTATGATTTGAATTCTGAAATCGAACTGAATTTATAGGCGTCACTGAGCTTCACGCATCGCGACGAGCACAACCTTACGTGTCGCGACGCGCGTTGATCTTCGACACGTGACACGCGGCTTCACTGAGATGGTGACATGTGTCTGGTGATTTTCGGCATCTGAATTATTAGTGTCGGCAGCATGGGATGACGACACGTGTCCGATGCATGTTAGCATGATTTGTTGTGGTGTTGACACATGGCAGACGCATTTTAGAAAATGATGATGATTTTCAGCAGCTTATGATGGTGACATGTGTCCGGTGTATTTTAGCAGAACCCAGTGCACATTAGCGATCGCGACACAGAGGGCTTGCGCGTCACGATGCCCAAAAGACAGTTTTTCCATTTTGTCTGTTTTTCACTGTTTTGGCCCTGAATTGCTTCCAGTGAGTCCTGAAACTTTATTTATCTACAAAATAACACAAAACACATAAAAATATTCATAAAATCCAAGAAACTATACAAAATATTAGGTCAAAGGAGTGGAAAATAGTGATATATTTACCACTCATCACTTGGGCTTGAAACATAGCATCGTATTTGGCTTCTTGCTTTTTGAACATCTCTGCAAGCAATTCTTTTATTTCTAGTTCTTTTTCATACTCCTGACCTTTGTTTTGCTGTTGGAATCCGAGTGGTGGATTGTTCTTTTGCCCTGAATTGCTGCTCCATGCGAAATTGGGATGATTCCTCCACCATGGGTTGTAGGTGTTGGAATATGGATTGTTCCCATGTCTGTTGAAATTATTGACATAATTCACTGTCTCATCATGTTGGTTTGCCTCTGGTGCTCATCCATATGGTGAACTTATGGCCTCGACGATGTTTACAACTTTCGTGCTAAGTGTTTCCAAACATTTGAACATCTTCTCTAGCTTGGCATTCATTACTGTATTGGCTCCAACTTCATGGATTTCTGCTATTCGTTGAATCATGCTTCCTTCTGTTGGCCACAAAGAATTATTGTTGTCCATTTCTTCAATTAGGTCTCAGGCTTGATCTTCTCATTTTCCCATTAAATCTCCTCTAGCAGCAGCATCTATTGTGGTTCTCATTAGTCCAAAAAGTCCATTATAAAAGGTTTGGACTTGTAGACACTTTGCAATCTCATGGTGAGGACATTTCTGGAGCAATTCCTTGTATCTTTCCCAAGCTTCATAGAGGGATTCTGAGTCATGTTGTACAAATGATGTGATGTCATTCCCCAGTTTTGTAGTTCTGGCTGGGGAAAGTACTTTGCAAGGAATTTGGTGGCAAGAGTGTTCCAAGTTATGATGGAACCTGCTGGTAATGAATGTAGCCAAGCCTTAGCTTTGTCTTTCAAAGAATATGGGAAAACACACAGTTTCATTGCTTCTTCAACTGCTCGGTTGTAATTGAAAGTGTCGCAAACTTCCAGGAAGTTACTGATGTGGGCATTCAAATCTTTTATTGCATTCCCCCCAAAAGGAACTGACTACTGTATCATCAGGATGCATATTTTGATGTCACACGTATTTGCTGGTAAGGGAGGAAGTACAATACATGAATTAAAGCCGTCAACCACCAGAATAGTTCTGTCTTGAATGGAAATTGGTGGTGCAAATTCCAAAGGTTCAGGTTCCATGTTGATCAGTGCTTCTTGACCTTCACGTCTTTCCCTTCTCAATTGTCTGATGGTTCTTTCAATTTCTAGGTCAAGCGGTCGAATTTCAAAGCTTCTGGTTCGTCTCATGTAGTGTCTGAGAACAAGAAAACAAAAATAATAAGTAAAAACAAATTAGACACATGTAAAGGTATCTAACCCCAAAATTAATAGTGAAAGATAAATAAGTCCCCGGCAATGGCGCCAAAAACTTGATATGTGAAATCACTCACGTAACGCAAGCGCACGTATCTCTCAAGTAGTATAGAATGTATCGATCCCACAAGGACTTAATGCCTAAGCTATTAATTTATGAAGCCAAATGTTTACGAGTATCTAATAGATTAGTTGTTTGATTGGATGGTGATTTAAAGCTGAAACAAGTAAATAAAACAGTGTGAAAGTAAATAAAAGGAAATTCAATATTAAGAAACTACCTAGGGTTGTGAATCATTCCAATATCTTTTAAAAATGAAGTGGTTATCTCATGTTTGTGCAATATATTGGTTTATTAACCTGGAACACGAAATTATGCAAAAGCCTCTTCCGATGGTCAGATGCAATTACCCAATGTGACCCAATTAATCATATTCCTATGTTAACCAAGTTATCCGAATTCATTAAGATTAAGTTCCAATTATGGCTACCATCACCCGACAGGTATATTCTCCTGTAAGGAAATCTACCTAAGAGTCATTTGCCCTATGTTGAGATTGTGAGTTATTGAGTTTAAGGCTAACCTAAAATCCCTTTTACAAGTTCATTTTAAGTTTACCAAATCAATCTTATTAATGGCCAGTTAACAAGAAGCATTAAGCTTAAGGGTAGGTTCAATTTGTGGTTCAATGGCTAAAAGTTGGTCAACTAAATCGCGGGCAGTTGTGGTAGTGAAGAGGATTTCTTTTACAGGTTTTGACACGAACCCATTTCTCCGGGCATCATCAAGAAATACGCAAAGAAAATCATAAAATCCATCAACATTAAACAGTGTAATTGGTTTCTGGTGTATTTTCAAGTTCGCCCAAGATAATATTGTAAAAATTTCCTCCATCGTACCGAAGCCATCTGGCAAAACAATAAAAGCATCAGCACGATTAATCATTTCAACCAGTCATTCAGACATACCTGGCACGATAAGTGCTTCTCCGTTTGATGGTCCTATAAGGTTCGCCTCTGCCAAAGTTTTTGGGATGATTCCCAAGACTTGACTACCTCCTTCTTGTATAGCCCTTGAAACATACCCCATTAGTCCAAGGTTGCCAACGCCATATACTAAGTGCATATTCCTTTCAGCTATGACTCTACCTAATTCATGTGATGCCTCAACGAATTCTGGCTTAGAACCAACACTAGTTCCACAAAACACACAGATATTTACAACTCGTCTTCTTGAAGTTGCTTCCTGTAGACACTTGCATTTTTTCATGAAAGCCCGATGATGAGCCTCGTTTGGAGATACTACCCGATAAGTTGCGGAAGTTGCGGGAAACGGACATCGGAAGGGAAAATTCAAAAATAAGTACATCATCATATTTAATTCATTTGTTTAGCCTCGGGTTTCGCTCGATTAATCTCTGTTTTAACTATTAGGCTCGGCCCAAAATCCCCGCAACCCACACCAAGCCACACGCCCAAGCCTAAATGACCATGCCACACGCCCAGGCCCACCAAAGCCCAATCCAAAAATATTCAACACATTAAACACATGTCTAAATTAAATCAAATCCAATCAAATTAAATCAAATCCAAACAAACCACCTTCTTAATCTAAATAAATCTCCTTCCTTATTCCTCTTAATCCCCTTCCAAATTAGCCAAGATTGCATCTTCCAAATTTGGAAGGAAAATCTTGACAATTGAAGGAGGTGGGCGGCCATACAAAAAAGAAAAAAAAACAAAACCCTAACTTAACACACACAATAGAAACCCTAAGATGACCATTATAAAAGGGACCACAACCAAACCCTACTGGCTCCTAGACATTCTTCCCCCTCTCTCTCAGACAGCTTCGCCCACTTCTGTACCTCGTCTATAGTCTAGCGACTCCACTGGGGATAGCGAATCGGCCCCGAAATAATATCTTGTAATGTTTGTGATTTTTGCTTTAGTTAACCTTGTCTAAAACTGATTTAACCAAAGGTATTAATAGAGTTAGATAATGATTTGATGTCTTCCTTCACTCCCTACCTTTTTATAGCCAAAAGGAAAAGCTGCGAAGATATTTAGTAATCATTTACTTGAAGCTTACCTTATAGTATATTTAAAGTGATGGACTAATTTGGAGGATCTGTTGTTTATTCCATTCACCAAGGCGATAAGAGTCTAAGAGGTAAGGGTATTTAAGAGAGTTCGCTCTACCCTCCCTCTAGGGAATTTTCAGTAGAGGAATCCATTTGACAGTTATTCATGTATCGTGAAGTCATTTTTGCTCAAAGCGGCGGATCGTTATATGGTACCATCACTCGTTGGGACGTACCTTAAAGTATAAAAAAGGTGCGCTCACTTGGTCGCTCGAACCCTTGAGTGGGGAGACCTAGTTGTGGGAAATACTTCGTCGGTGGGAGCCTTTATCTATACTCCTATAATCCCGCATGTGAACCATAGTTGTATGACCTATAGAAGCCACCCTTTTATGCTTTTGTTTGTGATCATCATCATTTGGATTCAGTTGGACTTCTTATCATGAGATGTGAACTTGTTGGGCCATTTAAACTAGGACGAGTTTGTGTCTTATGACAATTGGGCCAAAAGCTTCTAAAATGTCGATGGGCCACTTTGTGTTTGGGCCCCCTATCATTTGAAGTTGTTTAGCCACGTTATGCAAAAGGTAAACCTATTGGGCTTTTTCAACTGGGACAAGTTTACACCTCGCAATAAATTGATTGAATGCTTTAAAATGATAATGGGCCGACTTGTATAAAACCTTGATGGGCTTAAAAAATCCAAATACGATCCAAGTATGCCAGAAGCATGAGTCTGATATCCGCACTAGCTTTCATGCAGAAATGATACGCCTTGTTATGACATATTTGTTTACTTTTGATACCTCAAAGTTCATCCTCATGACCGCGGTTGCTGAAAGCCCAATTCGTCATTTCTAGACAATGACATGATCCCATAATAGGCTTAGTCCATGTTGTAAATGGGCGGTCTTTGTCTCTAACCGATGGAAATGGACTAAGGTAGCCAAGGTTCACCATTGTAGCATAAGAGAGAACGATTTTGTGTACCGCACATTGGTGCATAAAATGAGCCATATCTAGAACTAAAAATAGGCTTACCACGAGTGTGGGAGAAATAAGGTTGGAATGATATATTTTGTTTGATCACCTCATGTATTTTATATATTTCATGCATCACACGCATACATGTACCATGCTAACTCATAGTTTTAAATCCGCCATAGATACTCGTTGGGTTAGAGAAGAAGAAAGACTCGTCAAAAGACCGTTAACGAACATGAGTGTGTCCGATAACGAAGGTTCTCGCATGGATCAGTTGGAGACTAATCTCACTAAGATTACCGAGCAGTTGCAAGCTTTGATCACCGCTGTAGCCAATATGGCAGTTCCCCGTGCATAAGGGGCGGGAAGCTCTGAGAATGTCAGGCGTGAAGAGCCTCCGATCAGAATGAGTGATGAGATCCTATTTTTTGATGATGACATGGCTGAGTATGCCGCAGGAAGGGTAGCCGGGTCTCAGGCCGAGTTGTCGAAACTCAGGGATCAGGTATAGTCAGTTACACGCAAGATGAGGGGTAAGCATGAGGACATACTAGACTACGAGGCGATGACTTTTGAGGAGCAGTTGCGTTCTCAATTCAAGATGCCCGACATAGCTATGTTCAACGGGAACGGGGATCCGAGGGTCCATATTCGACAGTATGTTTCTGTGATGAGTTCGGTGGGTCTGTCGAAGCGTCATGTTCAGAAGATGTTTGGGATGTCGCTAGAAGGAGCGCATGTGGTGTGGTATCATGGCCTTGAGAGGAAAGTCAGTGATGATTGGAGGGCAATGGCCGAGGGTTCTAAATCAGTATGTCACGGATTTGGAGATCAATTTGTCGCTCCGTGACTTGGAGAATACCAAACAGACGCCGGAGGAGAGCTTCAAGGATTATGTAGATCGCTGGAGGAGCCAACTTTTGAAGATGCAGACTCGTCCCTCGGAGAAGGACCAGATCAAGATGATCATCAAAGGCACTAAGCTATCTATTTACGGCAAGCTGAGGAGGATGACCACTATGATTAGCGATTTTCGATAATTGAGGGAGACTGGTATAGATATTGAGGAGGAAGAAGCTGAGAATAGGAAGTTTTATGGCCTGAATAGGAGGACCATTGGGGGGCCATCAGAAACATGCATTTTTCTAACCTTGGTAAGCCTTTGTCTAAGGTGATTGAGAATTTAAAGTGACAGGGACTCCTAAAATCCTTAGAAGCTATACCACTTCCCAACATTCCACCACCACACCTCAATATGAACCTATATTGCCATTACCACCAGCAAAAAGGCCATGACACCGATAACTGCACCCGCCTCAGGCATGAAATCCAAGACCTCATCGACTCCCACAAAATACCCGACCCAGAAAAAGAACAACCCAACACACAGAGAAATCCCCTACCCAACTATCACTCTGTTCCACCACCTACCTACATGATTAGCTCCGGCCTACCCGAAAGCCTTGTCCTCCAAATCTTTGACCGCCAAGCCTTTTGCCTAAGGATTTGGGATAGTAATAGTGAAGATGAGACGGAGTATGGGAAGAATTTATGGGAGAACTTCTCAAGCAGTGATGAAGAGGAGGTGAAGAGGATGACATGCAGTGGGCGTTTTTACGGTGATGTAGCGGAGAAAGGCAAGGAAGTGTTGGCAGAAGGCCTGAGGGAGATGTAGTGCTGCATCAGTTGAAGAAGACGCGAGCACATGTGAGCATTTGGGAGTTGTTGTGTGCATCTCAGGAGCATAAGCATGCCATGGTTGAGGCTTTGAGTAAGATAGAGGTACCGGAGGATGCCAACCCTACAATGTTCGTAGGATCGGTGCAGAAGGAAGCTTTGCAGGTTATAACGTTCTCTCAGGAGGAACTCCTGTTGGAGGGAAGAGATCACAATAGGCCACTGTTCATAAGAGCAGAAGTAAAGGGAAGGAGGACATCTTGTGTGATGGTGGATGATGGCTCATCTATTATTTTGTGCCCTTTGAAGATTTTGTCGAGGTTGGGTCTGAAGGCGATAGATTTGAGTCCCTCCAACATGACTATCAAGGCGTATGATGATAGTAAGCGAGGAGTAGAGGGCACCTTTGCTGCGATAGTCAAAGTGGGTCCAATTGAGGATGAGTTTGGGTTCACGGTGCTTGATATCCCGACCACTTTTGTTTTGCTATTGGGGAGGCCATGGTTTCACAAACTTGGGGGCGTGCCCTCCACTTTGCACCAGGTTATTAAGTTTCCGAACGGGGGAGAGATCGTCACCATCAGAGCTGAGGTAGACAATGTTGTGGCCGCTTTGGAGATACATCATTTCACAAGGTTCTAGGTGGCAGCAAACTTTGAGGAGTGGGTGGATCCCAAGGTAGCTAGGATCATGGAGAAGATGAAGTTCGAGCCGGGTACAAGTTCGAGTGTTGGAGGAGCACTGCCGGACTTCAAGGGGTAGACCACTAAGAGAGGATTGGGATACAAATCCGACGAGGATAAGCTAAAGACTAAGAAGAAATGGTTGAAGCTGGTAGAATACTTCGTGAAAGCAACGGGGTATCAAGGAGAGCATAAACCAGTGGAAGTCAACGGGATCATGGTACCAGGATTTGAGATCTTCTAGGATGTGATGGACAAGGAGCCGCTGGCAGAAGAATTTGCAAAGGAGGAAGGCAAGTGGGAAGAGGAGCTATTGCAGCTAGAGAGCCTGAAGCTTGAGGAGAACAAATAGATCGAGGAAGGCAAGGTTGCGGATGACGAAGACGTTTATTTCCTTGATTTATTTGATTGTACTCCGACATTCGCTAATAATAAAGACATTCATTTCGCTTATTTTCCTGAGTCTATTCCATTTAACTTGCACGACTTGAGCATATTTGATATTAACTCAACCAAAACAAATGCATTTAATCTTGGTACGCCTGAAGGCCCCAAGGAAATTCTAATTGCGAGTGAGGTTACCTCTGAGGAGCGGAAAGAATTAGAGGGAATGTTAATCAAATATGCTAAGGTATTCGCTTGGTCCTGCAAGGACATGCATGGGGTAGATATAAGTATCACCCAGCACACAATACCGATTTATCCAAACATGAGACCGGTAAAGCAGAAGCTCCGAAGGATGAGACCTGAATGGGCCGAAAAGGTTAGAGAAGAATTCAAGAAACAAATAGACGTGGGGTTTCAAGAAGTAGTGAAGTACCCCGAGTGGTTAGCAAACATTGTGCCGGTGCCGAAGAAAGATAGGAAGGTCAGAATGTACGTAGACTATAGAGACATTAACAAATCTTGCCCAAAAGATGATTTTCCTTTACCCTATATTGACGTATTGGTTGATAGCGCGGCTTTATCTACCATGTACTCATTCGCGGATGGGTTCTTATGATATATTCAGGTTTTTATGGCTGAAGAAGACAAGCATAAGACTGCCTTTGTCACCGAGTAGGGCACATATTGTTACAAGGTGATGCCGTTTAGGCTCAAGAATGCGGGAGCCACTTATCAACGGATGGCCACTACGTTATTCCATACTTGATGCATAAGAAGATCGAAGTAAACGTGGACGATATGATGGTAAAGTCGGAAACGAGAGAAACAGACACATAGAAGCGCTAGAGAAGTTCCTTCAGAGAGTCGACAAATACAACCTACGACTAAATCTCAAGAAGTGTGTGTTCGAGGTAATGTCAGGAAAGCTGCTAGGACATACGGTAGGAATGGGAGGAATAGAAGTAGACCCTGAGAGGATCAAAGCGATTACCAAGATGCTTGTTCCGAAGATGGAGAAAGAAGTTAGAGCATTTCTCGGGAAAATCCAGTACATCAGCTGATTCATCGCCAAGCTAACGCTAGTATACGAGCCCATCTTCAAGCTGTTAAGGAAAGACCAGCCGGTGAAGTGGAACGGACAATGCCAAGAAGCCTTTAACAAGATCAAAGAATGCCTAGTGAAACCTCTCATCTTGAAACCTCCAAGACCGGGCAAACCCTTAGTGTTGTATCTGGCCATAGAACCTGAAGCACTGGGGGAGATAATGGTACAAGCAGATGAGACAGGGGTAGGATGCAATCTACTACCTCAGTAAGAAGATGCTTTCGTATGAAGCCGCTATCAAGAAGTAGAGAATATATGTTTGGCAGTAGTATGGGCTTCCAGAAAGTTGCGTCATTACTTCCAATCCTACAAGATCCAAGTGGTAGAAAGGAGAATCCCTTAAAATATCTGATTTCAGTACCTTCGCTAGTATGGAAGTTAGGCAGATGGTTGGTATTGCTGACGGAGTTTGATATTGAATATCTCACTTCTAAGGTAATCGAAGGGTGAGTTGTAGCGGAGTTCCTGGCATTACAACCTATAGAAGGAGATCAATACAAGTTTGAATTCCCAGACGAGGAAATCAAGGCAATAACGGTCCAAGGATGGAAGATGTATTTCGACAGAGTGGTTAATTACAAAGGAGCCGGAATAGGAATCGTGATAATAACCCCGGAAGGAAAAACCCTACCTATGGCCAAGAGGCTGACGTTCGGAGTAACCAACAACATGGCCGAGTATGAAGCATTCACCTTTGGATTTACATCACTGATAACCTTAAGAGCTAAGGGCGTAGAAGTTTATGGAGACTCGATGTTAGTAGTCTGACAGATGCAAGGAGAATGGGAATTGAAAGAGGAGCGGTTGAGACCCTACCTATTCCACCTCAAGCTATCCCCGACTGTAAGTTCCAGCACTTACCGCGAGAATATAACCAAATGGCAGACCCGTTAGCCACACTAGCAGTAACTTGGGAAAACCCGGAGAAGTTGGTGATGAGAGCTCTAGTGTTGACGACAGCAAGCAAGCCCAGTTACGAGATATGAAGGATCTTAGAAGTATAAGTTGATGATGGAAAACCTTGGTACTACAATATTCAGCAATACCTAGAACGCGGGGAATTTTTTGGAAGAAGCCGGTAGGAAGAACAAGATAGCCATTCAGAAGTTGGCTTCCCAATACGTGAGTTTGAAGGGAGAACTATACAAGGGACAAGCTAATGGCATCCAGCTGAAGTGTTTACGAAAGGAAGACGCTCAGAAAGTGATGGAAGAAGTACAGGACGGAGTATGTGGACCGCACATGAATGGATTGAATCTGTCTCACAAGATAGTAAGACAAGGCTTCTACTGGTCGACCATGGAAGTCGACTGCGCGACGTTGGTGAAGCATTGTCACGATTGTCAAGCGCACGGTAACTTGAACCATTTGCCGCACATAGAGTTACACGGGCTATCGAAGCCGTGGCATTTCTCAGCATGAGGATTTGACATGATCAGAGAAATTTGACCACACGCGTCGAATGGACATCGTTTCATAATAGTAGCAGTAGACTACTTTTCGAAATAGGTAGATTCCGAGTCGTTTCGCAATATTACAGCAAATCAGATGGCGAAGTTCATAGCCCGGAACATCATATGTCGATACAGAATACCACATCACGTGGTAACAGACAACAGAGTCCAGTTTCAATGAGAAATGAAGGCGATGCTATAGAGGTACGGAATAGGACATCACAAGTCATCACCTTACAGACCACAAGCAAATGGGGCAGTCGAGGCAGCCAATAAGACGATAAAGAAGATATTAGCCAAGATGACGAAAAGTTACAGAGATTGGGCGGACAAACTGCCATACGCCCTGTGGGGTTACAGAACTTCTGTGAGAACGGCAACGAGAGCCACGCCATATTCGTTGGTTTACAGAATGGAAGCAGTATTACCGGTGGAAATAGAAATACAGTCAATCCGGGTTCTAGAGGAGGCAGAGTTACCTGAACAAGAATGGGCCTCGCAGAGATTCGAACAGCTAGCATTATTAGATGAGAAGAGAATGAAGTCCTTGCATCATATGTAGATATACCAGAAGAGATTGGCTCGAGCATTCAACAAGAAGGTGCGTCCTACCAAGATCAGAGAAGGTGACCTAGTACTCAAGTAGTCAAAGCAGTCGATGATGGACCCGAGAGGAAAGTTCAGACCCAACTGGGAAGCACCCTACGTAGTCAAAAAAGTGATGGGAAACGGGGCAGTAAGACCGTCAGATTTAGAAGGGAACGAGTTCACCGAGCCAATCAATGTGGACATATTGAAGCAATATTTTGCCTGAGGAATAGAGAATCAAGCGACTACCGAAAGAACTGGCGGAAAGCCTAACCCAGCGGAGCAGAGAACACATCAATGCATGCATGCATACACATAACATACTTGCATTTTCTTGTTTTGTTTTGTTTTGTGTTCGTAGGTTTCGAAGAAAAGAAGGAAAAAACGGTGAATACAAGAAAGCCGGGAGCAGTAACACATTACTAGCAGTTTTCGGGAATGGATCCCAGGGTCGAGGCCCACACTATCATCAGTTTCGGGAATGAATCTCAGGGTCAAGGCCCACACTATCAGCAATTGAAAGGAAGAATTCCAGTGGAGCGAAAAAAAAATGAGAGAGAGAAGTCCTTAGCTGTTATGCATAAGTCCGATGATGAAATTGTTTGCTTTAGGGGGAAACCTTAGAAACGATAAGTGTGGGATGTGCTCTTATCCGGTATTTTGAGTAGTTGATCTCGACTAGACTCGCGAGCACTTAATTATAGGATCTTAACAGTGAAAGCCTGAGTAGCCGGCAAGGTGACTAGTTGAAGAGATTGAGGATCGGTGAATGACCGTTCGCTTAGATGTCCATCCTGACTTACTTGTGTTATGATATGTGGTATGGTGGGATACAAAAGAAAAGTCTCTAAAGCAGAAAATATAAACCATCTATAACCGATAAGCGTGAAGCTACCCATGGGCGAGTATTAGGACCACCATAATGAGAAATTCTACCTTAAAGGGTATGTGTGTTGAAAAAAAAATTGAAGAGATGAAAGAAAAGAAAAAGAAAACCATATCACATTGAGTACAGAGAAGTAATTACAGAGCATGGTCAAGACATCTAGGTTGGTTTGACCCATTGATCCCATTCTTTAAAACAAAATCATCGAGTTGGTTTACTTAAGGATCAAGCTGTAAAAGAACCTTAGCACACACACACTTTGAGTTTGGTTCAGATCATTTATTCAAACGGTCGGATTTGAGTTGCCTCGAGTACTTTGAAGGCTCTCTGGTTTCAACACTGAGCATCATTTGAGGGCAACAATATATACAACTATCGGGACTATCTCGTAAAAGAGAGTAATGTGGTATGACAGTACGGAACACCGCATCAAATGATCTACTTTGGCCGAGTGCAAGCAACGAAGAACAAAAAGATAAACCAAGTCTGGGGGCGACCAGCCTACCACCTCTGATGCAGTAACGGTTCGGGAATGGACCACCTCACAGTAACGGTTCGGGTCACAGTAACGGTTCGGGAATGGACCACCTCATAAAGTAACATTTCGGGAATGGACCATCTCACAGTAACGGTTCAGGAATGGACCATTTCACAGTAACGGTTCGGGAATGGACCACCTCACAATAACGGTTCGGGAATGGACCACCTCATAGTAACAGTTCGGGAATGGACCACCACACAGTAACGGTTCGGGAATGGACCACCTCTCATCAGCTCAGTTCGGTAATGAATCCTAGAGATCACAACATCTTGCAGGGATGAACCTTAGGGGTCGCAGCACCTCAACACCATCAACTCAGTTTGAAGTATCTCAGAACAACAGGTAAGTCAGGCAACAGCTGGCGAGCCAGGTAAGTAAAAATACATGCATGACTTTGATAGAATTGTCACTGTCACACACTGCACAAGCCCATCAAAATGGGGGCGACTGTAGACACTTGCATTTTTGCATGAAAGGCCGATGATGAGCCTCGTTTGGAGGCACTACCCGATAATTGCGGAAGTTACGGAAACGAACGTCGGAAGGGAAAATTCAAAAATAAGTACATCCTCATATTTAATTCATTTGTTTGGCCTCGGGTTCGCTCAATTAATCTCTATTTTAACTCTTAAAATATTGGAACACTAAAAAATTTAAAATTTAAAATTATAAAGTAGTCAAAATTTTAATTAAACCATTTAATTAATCTAAGTGCGTTATAAAATCCAATGGTACGTGGAGTTGTATCCCGTGTGCAGACCACATTACCATCCATTCGAAATCGACTATGGAATTTACGTCCGTATTTCCATCCTATATACCAATGTAATTAATGATGCACTCATAAAGCCTATTATATTTCCAATTCATCATATGCACAACACATCAATATTACAAGCATGATTCTATCACAACACACACATTATGATCATTACATAGCACATCATTCATGTTTATCATCATGTCATGAACTCGCAGTAGTTTACATACTTGTCAATTATAACCAACTTAAATGCATATATTCAACACAATGTCACACCATTACCTTAAACAATAGAGCAACCCCCTAACATACTTTGAAGTTTCAACTCACCACAAGCTCAAATCATAACATACATTCATCAACATTCATCGACAACAATACAAAAAAACATAATCTCCCCCATCAACTTCAATATTCGACCAAATGTAAAATTTAACAACTATCAAGTTTTCAACTTAAATCATAAACAAAACATAACATAACATAGTCTATAAACATAAATCACCATCAAAATCATAAAACAACTCCTCATATTACCACTATAATATTCGACCAAGTGCCATATTAACAACGTTTGAGGTTTTCAACATAACATCAAAATAACCCATGTCACTACATCTTCAAACTCATAAATTATCACCAATAATTATCAAAATCTCAAAACATCAACCCCCCACACATTAGGCTAGTTTCGGCCAGCCCTCATAATTTGGGGAAAATTGGGATTACACATAAATGATTTATCCAAGCAAATAATGTCATGAAATGCACAAACCCACATGTTAACAACTAATTTTTAAGTTAAAATGCACAAATTGATATTGAGGGTTCATGAGTGCATTCTTGGGGGAGAGAAATTAATACTAAAAAAATATGAAATAGAAGAATGAAAGGAAATTATGAGCTTACTTGCATGAAGGAGAGCTTGAAATCATCGATTTCCCATGCATTTTCGCGAGAAAAAGAAGAAAAGAATTTTGTGTGTTTTGTCAAGGCTAGAACGTAAATGAGAGAGTAAAAGGCTGATTTTTGTTCAAAAAGAGTGGTGCTAAAAATGCCACATGTCACATTTTGGTTTAGAAAATCGTAGTTATTATTCATCAATAAAAGAAGTGCGTTTTGGACTAGTTTCTGGTCCAATTTTGGAAAATGCTAAACATGAAAGTTATACGTCTCGGTCTAAGATTTTTAATGGCACTGAGATCTTTGAAATCGAAGATCAGATGAAAATGTTATAGCCAAATTATAAAAATTTACCTGTAACTTTGATAAACTAAAAAGAAAGGGTGAAAGCTGAAAATTTATCTCGAGTCTCCGATCGAGAATTCTAAGGTATGAATCATATTTATACATGATTATATGAATAATGACATATTATACATGATGATCTATTGTAGTTGGCATGTAGTGTGAGACTAAGGTGTTACATTCATCTCCACTTAAAATGGATTCATCTCCAAATCCAAATCTATGTGTAAACTGTACAACTAAACTAACATGTTATGCTGCCACATGCAATGCTATCATGTTTGTTACATGTAATGATGTCATGGATGTTGTACTGGTGATATTCCATTATCACATTAAATGTAAATAATTCTAAGTAACTGAGGAAGAGGACTTACATGGAGTCGACAGAGCCGCAATAGTCATTATACTTAAACCTCTTCTATGATACAAACTTGTCACGCCTTGGTAAAACCGGGCATGTGATGGGTAGGAGAATGGCTTGACCATGACCCTGAACCCTGACATGCACACTAGACTCACTGACCGACTGACTATATGCATGGTTGTAATGCAAAGGTGATCATGAATCTGCTATACATACTATACATAATTTTATAACTTGAAAACATATCATAAATGTAATCTTGTACTTACATAACTTATACATATAGAAACTCATAATTGTAAACCATACAACATATGTACATATACACGGTCTCATAAATTAATTTCTAGGCCTGATTCTGATGATTGTGGTATGTAATGACTGTCGTTGGGTTCCGTCTCCTCCAAAGCTCGCCTCGACATGCAAGAATCTGTGACCTGTAAAATAACTGGAGATGGTGGGTCAGGTCTTTTGAAAGACCTGGTGAGTGAATACTATAGGGCTAATAAAATAAGCTACAATAAGAAACATGAATAAACTAAATCAAAGAATGAAAGTAATCTGGAATGTTGAATACCATAGACGTGGCAAAGATTTTGAAACTACACAAAGCTCGAAATTGATTATGACGTGAGATTTGAATCTAACTACGAAACTCTGAACTATTATTACCTGAAACTGACATGATTTATACCTGCGTGATCTTGACTTGAGTTATATGGACTGATAACTAGCTCCTGATACCTGGCTGACTAACCTTACCTGAAACGAACATGAGTTTGCATGGTATGCATCCTAACACGGCTAGAACCTCATAATCTAAAACTAATTCGTGCTCTAGACTACTTAAACTAAATGACAAGATTAAAACCATGGCCTAAAAACTATCATGAACTACAATCTAGATGGATTACTAACCTGATCCGATCTACATGAGATGAAGACTGACTTCTGAATATGACCTGAGGTCGCCCTATATGACCTGATTTCTTCGTGTTGTCCTAAATCTACATAAGCTATATAAATATTGAATTGTATATGTATGATCAATAACTGAATTATATTAACTGAACCGAAACACTAAACTGAACATGTATGCTCTAACCTGTCTACTTAAACTGAATATGCATTAGCTAAACCTGAATACTAACTGACTTTAAGCTGACTATTTGATTTGAAATTACAAGAGTTAAATCTGAATGCTTGAGATGCATATGCATTAACTGAACATATCTGAAAATTAACTTGCATGTTACATGACTACCTAGTTATGACATGACTAGTATGAGAGCATGAGCTAATTCTTGAGTACCTTGACATGAAACTATATGATCTGAATCTAGATGCCTAAATTTGGACATTGACATGAAACTATATGATCTGAATCTAGATGCCTAAATTTGGACATGCGTGTGCTAAACTTGAAAACTATACTGATCATGTACGACGGGAAATTGAATGCCTAATCTAAAACTATATGAGCTGTATCTTAATATCTTAAATGGATGTGCATGAACTAAACATGTTTAAAACTGACATGCATGCTATAAGTAAACCACCCATACCCGTGGTAAAAAGTATCTCAAACTCATTGTTGCTTGGTTTTAGCCTAATTGGTGCATGAATCATGAAACATGGGTTTGACTGCAGGAACTGCAATGCATGACCCTAGAACTGACATAAACTACCTAATTTGATCCATGGCTTTATCGTGAAGCTACCTAAATCGAACCTGATTTTGAATCTACGCGAACTCAACATGCACATCTGAGCATGACATGTCTAACTGAATCTATTTGATCTAACTGAAATTCTAAATTGTTTGAACTATGTGTGATTATCTAAAAACATGATATGCAAACTTAGAAAACACAATTATGGTCTGAAAGCAGTTATTGTGTACTGAAAACATGAAACTCAATTATTGAAAATGTGTCATGATTCTCAAACCACTGAACTCATCTGAAAACTATAGCTTGTTAAAATCAAACATGTGAGCTGAGAAATCAACATCAGTATAGTGGTATAAGGGAGCTGAGACATTACTTAATGGGACCTGGCACCACGTAAGCAGAGGAAATTGAACTGAAAACTGCTGAGCCTATAGGGGTGATCAGTGCCTCAAGGTTATATGAGCAAACTCGGGATACTAAAGCTGAGGGGATGGCTCTAAATCGACGGTGTGAAAACCATTTAATATGTTTATAAAAAATATTTTCTAAAACATAATTTGAAAATCATTTCCGAATACATGTAACATAAGCTGAAAATTATCAATTGAACATTGACATGCATGTTACATGAATAAAATGAAACTGGTCTGACTATCCTAAGAACATGAACTGAAACTCGTTTTAAAGCTAAAATGCAAAAATTGATATCTAAGGTTCATGAGTGCGTTTTGGAGGAGAGGAATTCACACTCACATGCTAACAACTCTTTTTTAAGTTAAAATGCAAAAATTGAAATCTAAGGTTCATGAGTGCATTTTTTGGGAAGAGAAATTAATGCTCAAAAATTTGAAATAGAATAAATGAAAGAGATTAGGATCTTACTTGCATGAAGGAGAGCTTGAAAAAATCAATTTCCCATGCATTTTCGTGATAGAAAGAAGAAAGGAATTTTATTTGTTTTGTTTAGGCTTGAATGTAAATGAGAGAGTGAGGAAAAGAGTGAATAATGATGTTTTTATAGTGGGGAGGGGCTGATTGTTTTTCCAAAAAGAGTGGTGCTAAAAATGCCACATGTCATATTTTGGTTTATAAAATCGTAGGTTGTTATTTATCAGAAAAATAATTGTATTTTGGACTAGTTTCTTATCCAATTTTGAAAAAACATTCAATATGAAAGTTATAGGTCTCATTCTAAGATTTTCAACGCCACTGAGATCAATGAAATCGGACATCGGCAGCTAAATTACTGAAATTTATAGCCAACTCTGAGAAGCTAAAAAGAAAGAGTGAAAGATGAAAATTTATCATGAGTCTTTGGTCTTGATTTCTAAGGTCTGAATCCTATTTATACATGATTATATGAATAATGACATGGTATTAATGAAGATTTATTGTAATAGGCATGTCGTGTCTGATTGGGGTGTTACATATTGGAATTTCTAATCCTGAAATCTTGGTAAACTGGAAACAAATGTAAACTTAAAACTTCATATTTAAAACACGTAATATTTAAAATCATGTAGAAAGAAATAGCATTCACTCACAAAACTGAGAAAAAATCCTATTGCTCTTGTTGACACATAGAACTGACTGGAATTGTATTTGGAATTTATAAACATGTGTTCGAGGTATGGCAAGAGTGTTGGAGTATTTACAATCCTACATGTATGTGTGAATAATGCATGTGTCTATACAAAGTGAGTATGTGTCGCAATCATACTTTTGATGGACTTAAGTTATGTCGTCGTTACTATCATGGCATTATTTAACATGTTGAATACACTTGACTATATAATATGCCTATAACACTTACATGACACGTCAACAACATCAAACCAAAGACATAATCATTTAGCCATCATGAAGTCATCACCATGACCCACAATCAGCCATCCTAATATTATCATCATCATTACCACCTTATTATCAAACAATATGGCCCAATCATCCTTCAAAAAGCCAAGAAGGTTCATAGCCACAATTAATTCCAAAACTAAGCTTATGATTCAATTCATCTCATGCACAAATCATGAAAACAATCTTCAACCCAAACTTCATTATGCCTCATTGCCAACAAAATATACATGGGTCTCATGACAATATCAACAAAAACCCTAAGTTCTAACCTATCTCAAATCTTGTACAATTTATGAAAATAAGATGCAATCTATGAACGATTACCATGGAAATTAACTATATTATGCTTAATATGTTGGGGTTTTGGGCGAAGGGCACGTCGGAAGCGCTGTTCGAGCGAAATCGAAATTTTAAAAGTTTTTCAAGTACCGAATAAATTATTAAATATCCAATATTAATAATTTATTCATATTTCACCTAAACACATTTATTTGATATCAAATAACGACATAAATAAGGTAGAAACTTCGTGAAACTTTTACGAAAAATATTTTTCCGCAAAATGCATGGGCTGCCCAAGTAAGCCCCAATAGTGTTAGGGCAGTTCATGGGCTGCCCGAACAGTGACAAATTCACCATTTGGATAGCCGTCACCTGGTTGGCTCAAAAGTCACCCGGTAACGCTGTTTTTGGTCATTTCGCTTATTTCAACACTGAAACAATTTCCGGCAATTGTTCCAACACCCAAAACACATCCAATACATTCAAATGACATCATTTTTATCACCAAAATAGAATCAATTCCAGATCTGATCCAGAACAGAAAATTATCAAATTTCATGCTTTAAATCCAATTTTTCAAGATTAATCCAATTAATCAAAACACCAATCAAAGTCACCACACATTAAGCACCCAATAATAATTTTAGGCATTACAAGAGTGGTCATAACACTCTAGAATGGAAACATATCATCAAATGATTAAATTGGACAATAATTACAATAATTTCATCCAAAATACTTCACACATGCATCACCACTTCCAATTACATCCACCACAACCAAAAGCCCCAAATTTTATGAAAATAAGAAACCCTAGGATCTCATAAGATCATCAAGAAACAAGAAACATAATTTCTAAGCTTGGGGATATAAAGAATTACCTTTAATCACTACAAGAAAAAAGGCTTTTACTGATACTAAATTAGTGTCAGTAAAGGGTTTTACTGACACTATATAAATGTGTCAGTGTTGCCGCAGCCAGAAATCACTGACACTAGTTTCTAGTGTCAGTGATTCTTAGTGTCAGTAAACGTTAATACTGTAGTATCAGAAAATATTGACACTATGGTATCAGTAATCTCTCACACTATTTTAGTGTCAGTAAATTATTGACACTATATCATCAGTATTTAGTGATACTATAGTGTCAGTAAATTTTGCTACTGCAGTATCAGTATATCGCATATATTTGATTTTTAGTGTCAGTAATTATTGTTACTATAGTATCAATATCCGTCAATATCTTTTAAAATTTAAAAATCGTATTATTTCACAATTATATTTCTTATTTTTTGTAATTAAATTAATCATAAAATATATATATATATATATATATATACCAACTCAATGAAATAAAAAACTAAAAAATTACATTTATATAAAATTCGCAATATAATAGATTAATCGTATTAATCACATGATGAATACAAAAACTCCATAGACAATCTTTAAATTAACATATATATATTTCAAAAACTACTCTTAAAGTCCCATCAAAATGTCATGCCCCCACCAAAATTCATGATACTTGTTGAGAAGCCTGCAACAATCCCCCAACAATATGATATCTGGCACAAAATCTGAAATTATAAACCAAATGTTAAGAATTAGATGGACTTCCAAAAAAAATCGATATCTTCATAAATAAAAACATTAAATACATCCAAATAAAAATACAAAATATAACCCTAATCTAATTTTTGTCACATAAAGCACTTATTGACAATAACCATACCAACAACCTAAGAGCATGCATATAAAAAACCAAATGGCATCCATAATAACAAGTTGTATCTTTCATACCGCTACATAATCACCAAAACAAACAAATCAATAACACACACACACACACACACACACATATATATATATATATAGACGGACATAAAACTGAAATAAAAGGATCTCATGAACCAGATGAAGTTTATCAGATGACATGATCTAATACTGTTTCCAAATGCAGGAAGCAAATCAAGATGACAAGATAGTTGTTCATTATGGAATTCCTGGAAACTAAAAGTTCAAAGCTCAAAATGTACTAGAATGTAACATTCCAGGTAATTGCCATAAAAATAGATGAGATAAACATGTTAGATCTCAATATATCAAATACTGCTTCCATAGCATTCATGCTGCACCTCAAAGCACATCAGATGACAGGTGCCATATCCCCCAAAGGTTTCAACAAGTATCAATCAGAACATGGCAAAACTTCATCAGGTAAAAAACTATCTCCAAGTTCATGTCTGACATAGAGAACATCGAGACACTGTTAATAGAATATTTTACATCATGATTGTTTTAACTTTCAAGTCTCAAAGCAATCTTACCCACTAGCAAAACTCACAAATAAAACAAATTAACCCACCAAATTAAACCCATCAGGGCATAAAACTGAAATAAAAGATATGATTCATATTGCTTTCACTGAAGTAAAAAATCTGGGGAAAAAATTCTAAGCTAAAAGTAGAAACAAGAATGTATTAATTTACAGAAAAGAGAAATATCATACTACTTCATTAACTCAACGAACAATAGCTATGTTGTCCTTGTCATTTGTATTCTGCAAGAATAGAAGATTCCCAATATGTCATGAATTAAAGTGAAAAAATAGGAAGTAATAATCACCTCTGTAAAACATGTCCTTGTAATTACCTCTTCATTATACTGTGTGATTATATGTGCAACATATATTTCCCAATCATCACGGAGTTGCGTTATATCTTCCAGAGTGTACTCATTAATCCCCTTGAACTTTAAAATATTTATAAGTTAGAATTTTAAACAGTAAGATATCTTAATTGACTAGTGATAAAACTTAACTATTGTTAACTTACATTGTCTTTTAGAATGTTCACATTTGTTACAATTTGCTGCATGTATTTCATCACATAATAACCGCATTCAAAACTTCCAGGCTGCATTGGACACTATAAAAAAGAATTATCATATCAATATTAGTTCATTTAGATATATTCTAAATATTCTCATTGTTGCATATCACAAAAATATATATATATATCATAACTTTGTACCTTCACAGATACCCAAGTCACACTACCGCTCTTATTATTAGAATGTAAAGATTGATACACTCTAATTCCCCTACAAAAAATTATAATTGGATATCATATAAATAATGCAACAATAACCCAATGTTAAAATAAAGAGAAAACAACTATAACTTAACTGATTAACAATTTGCATCAACTCATCAGTAGGATTATTCCCCTTAGGATCCAGATAATATATCGTGCGTCGTACTATGTCAATTGCAAGAAGCACCCAGTGAAAGCTAAATAAGAAAGAAAGGGTAATAAAAATCTGGATTACATAACTTGAAATTGAATACTAAAAAAATTAAAAAATTATTACCTTGGGTTGTATGGGATCAATATGATTTGCCCCAACTCTATCATACCTAACAGTTTTGAAATGTATTGAGGTCCTACTTCAGTGTTGCTGTAGGCGTTCAGCCTTGCATTCATATACTCAAGTTGCGCTGTCATAAATTGAAAGCTCTCCTGATACTTCTTCATTTCCATTGCAAACTCTGAAGATTCAGGAATTTGAAAGTACATGGATGGAGTGATAAATTGACCTATTCCTTGCACTCTAGATCCATTAGGTTGCTTCTGAATAGCCTCAGTCAAAATATCTTTCGGGCCTTGAGAATGAAAAGAACCTTCTTCAACTTGGCTCTTAAGATCACTCTAAAAGAACAGAAAAATACAAGTAAGAAATTAAACATGCTTCTATATCAGCTATTAAGAGTTATGGTTCATTTACTATTTTCATCTCTATCGCAGCCACTGCAGGTTGTAGATTGCCATCCTTATCTTTTCTTGCCATTATCCAAGCATCACTCCGATCAATTTCATTTTCGGATGTTCCAGTTTTCAATTTCTGTGCCAGGTTGTAAATCAGTTATGATTCCAGAAAATAATAA
Organism: Zanthoxylum bungeanum; assembly: GCA_019454045.1. NCBI lineage: Eukaryota > Viridiplantae > Streptophyta > Magnoliopsida > Sapindales > Rutaceae > Zanthoxylum > Zanthoxylum bungeanum. Next base: position 70,848 of record SKCR01049371.1, read on the forward strand.
ATAATAATGTAAAAATAAAAATACATACATGTCTATATAACATGCCACTGTATCTCGTGCTTCCCAAGTGATGATTGTAGGTATTTTTCGCCCTCTTCTCTTTGGCTTGTTGACTTTTTACCTACACAAAGATAAAATATTTTAATAAATACTTAATCATATACACACAATCAACTTTAAACGCACCTGAAATTCTGCTGACAAAACTTTATTTACAAACAATTTCCAATCGCCATCTTTTATGCTTGGATACTCAATTGGAGGTGACCTAAGTGATTTCATGTCATTCTTGTTAGGTATGATAAATTCATTTGCCAACTCACTCCTGAAGTTCCTTAAAGAAACTCCCATCAACTTTAGCACTTGTCCTTTCATCTTTAAACTCAAAGCAAATTTTTTCTATACACAAATAAGAAAATATTAGCACTATAAATATTTAACAATATAGTTGTCATTGTAAGAAAATATCAACCTGAAAATGTTGCCATAGGAACTCCTTCACCTCTAAGGGCACACGCCTCCAATCATCATATGTAATCGAAATTGTTTCCCGAACGATAACTCCTATGTAATTTCTCAGCTCATTTCTTCCTTGTCCAATAGGAACTCCGTATATATTGTACTCAACCACTATTTTATCCCCATCCTTTTGCAAATCTTTCTTCTTGGTTTGTTTTCTTCTTGAAGGCCTACCTTCAAGATCTGGAAGATTCATCTCTTCATGTTCAGCCATAACTCTATAATCCCTACAATACTGAAAACAACAAATAAGTACATCATTTAAATAACATTTAATAACAAACTGCTTTCTCTGATCCATATTATAAAGTACATATATAAATCACTTACATAATTAGACACACAAAATAATGGTTTAAGGTAAAGATAAATAAAAGAGATAGACGAATCTAATAAAAAAGTGTCATTTAATATAAGAAACAAACCACTTACATAATTCAAAAACTGTCATATTCATAGCCTAATGAAATTATAAAATTACAAATCTTTATCTACTGGAATTCTCCCACATCATCATCATCATTCAATTACAAAGTGGAAGTTTGTTGGATAATGGTGCATATACATCAATGTCATCACAACCATCTCCACTGGAATAATAGCTAACTTTTTCTTTCACTGAACAGACAATTTATATATTTTTAGTGTGTGTGTGTGAAGGTGCATATACATCAATGTCATATAATATAAGAATGGTGCGTCTCGATGGCTTAACGGTGTTGAATTGGGTAATAATAATAGTATTCCAAGTTTCTATTTATTTCTCAATTATCTTCACCATCAAGCAAAATCAAAGCAAAATCAAAATACAAATACAAAATACATGGAACACAATCCCGATGGTAAATCAAACTATTAAGTGAATATATATTAATCAGTCAGCATTCAAAATTTATCTAAGATTCAATACAAACAAAACCCAAAAATTATAAAAAGGAGAAGAAATGCGATCAAGATTCGTAAATAAAAAAACAAACCTCAAATTAATCTTCAATCGCCAATCAATCCTTGTTCTTGAGCCTCTCAACCCTCTGGTTCAACTGCTCGATCTTGACAACGAGATGAGTCACAGAGTACAGCAACCAATAGAACAACAAAGCCGACGCGATCAACAGCGCGTTGCGTTGACTCTTCATGATGGATTTCTGATGACGCAAGTGCTCCGAAGGAGTGCACGAGTGGCCCTCACAGGAGGGGCGCATCTCGTACTTCCAGTAGATGTCCATCAGTAGAAACAGACAAAACGGTACCACTGACATGAACGGCTTCAGGAGATTGCGTGTCACGGCGACGAGCCCGCGGCGGAGGCCGTCGAGTCCTGGGAGTGTTAGCAGCAGCACCATGACGGCCTCCGCAGCCGCGGCGTATCCGAGCACAACCCATTCGAGAGCCATCGATCGATTTTGATTTTGCAAGGCAAAAAACCTAGATCTGTTTCAGTGTTTTGATTCCTTTCTTCGGTAGCGGGGATCGAAGAAATGGAACGAGGAATGGGACTTTATTAGGAACGGGATTTTGTGGGGACACGTGGCGTGGTTCTGGGAGTGACGCGAAAGTGTGCAAGGGGACAGATGGCAGTGTGTTAGGTACCCGGCGGCCATCACCATAAACACTATTATAACAATACTCGCGTGTTCCTTCACACACACACACTACAGATTAAGGTGCATATACATATATATTTTTATAAACCGCGGTTTAAGGAACAAAAGTCACGATTTGGCACAGTGGTAAAGCCTTACAATAAAAAAAAAATTTATATCAATGGTTACAATTTCGAGTCCCAGCAGACTTAAGGAAATAATTTTTTTTTTTAATTTTTTTACTGATACTAAGGTATCATTAATTACTAACACTAAATTTACTGATACTCTAGTGTCAGTAATATATGCGAAAAACGTCACTTCCGCGAGGTGTTGGTTCGACTCCAGACGACTACGCGTTTTTTTTTTTTTTTTTCTTACTGATACTATTGTAATAGTAATTACTGACACTAAAATCGCTGATACCATAGTGTCAGTAATTATTGATATTTAAGTGAAAAACACGGAAATAGGCCCATTTACACGTCGTTTCTGACACTTTTAGCCTAGTGTCACTAACCTTAGTGTCATTAAAGGCCTTTTTTCTTGTTGTGAATTCTCTTGTTTCCTTAGCTTTTTTCTTGATTTTCTTCAATTTCTTTCCTTGAATTATCAAGAAACTATGGAACCCATTTTTCCTTTTGAAGCTTTCGGCCATAGTGATGATAGATGAAGAAAACAAATTTTCTAAATTAAAATAAGTGTGACCGACTTAATAATGGTAAAATGGTCAATATTTATAATTTATTCTAATTAAATATTATAAGCTTTAATTTGACAAATCAAATTTACACACTTTAAGCTTAAATAAATCATTCCATGTGTACAAATAATAATTAGCCATATTTCTTAACATTTATGAAATATATAGATATTATTTAACTAGTCAAATATTTAACAATTAAAAATCTAAATAATTAATTAATATAATTATTATTATATATGTATTTTTATTTACATTAAATAACAAATACATATATTAATGACATGTGTCAAAATATCATTTGACGATTAATTAATGTGTATCTAATCGAATTATGTATCAAATACGAATACACAATAATTATAAATTGATCAAAATACCTAATGCATGTGTTATCGTTTAACCGATTAAACGATTCGAATTAACTCATTAGATCCGATGAAGTATTATGAATAATCTGTATTATGAATAATCTGTATTATTCATGTCGCGTTGTCCAAATGCTCAACGCGTACACTTCATATTGTGAGACTCTAAGTTTAGGTTTATCCATCACGAAATCCAATTTCGTGTCCATAATTCACCCACTCATGAATTATGACGACCATGGATAATCTCGCTAAACTATGCAAGTCGAGGTCATTGCATATGTATAATCCCTCTGTCACAGGCTATCCATATTATACCTGGGATATAGATGAGAACGTCAAATTCGTTTAGTATAATATAGTCAACTTTCAATTTACGATCTCTAAATAACACTCGGAACTAGTTTCCGAAGTTATACCACGACCATGGATTTAC
>SKCR01049372.1:0-39414 GCA_019454045.1 Zanthoxylum bungeanum
AGAAATCCAAGAGTAAATACATCGCCAAAGGACAATGATTAGGTGTTTATCAAAATTTTAAAAGGCATAATTGTAAAAATTTCACGGTTTCAACTATCACATGAATAAAACAGCTGGATTCTAAACTTTCAACAGCAAGGATTTTTAAAAAATTTCCCAGTGATACCATGCCAGAAACAAGGAAAAAACATAAGGAATTGGAGATGCAGCACAGGACAAAGTTCCATTCTTCCTTGAACAGTAATCTTGTCCCATGCTTCTTTTCCACCTTTCCACATTTTTGTCCCATACAAAAATTCTAAAATAATACTCCAGAATGTTCCTTAGATATGGGAAACCGTAAAGAAGCCAAAGAATAAATATATACTCACTGATTCATATCTAAGGAACTTAAGCAACAAAAAGAAAACGAGTAACTTCATAAAACTAAATGCTGGAGAGCAGGATAGAACTATAAGATTCTTCTAAAAGAAGAGCAACCTAATCAGGTATGAAAATTGAAAATAATCAAATAATTCTCCAAGTTCGCGTTAAAGATAAACTACAAAAATCACAGTGAAACTTTGTACCAACACCGAAGGAGTGAGTTCATAGTAAGTTTCCCATCAACAAGACATACCTGATCAGGAGCAAGCTTAGTTGGAACTGGAAGAAAATCATCCCTCAACTCTAGATCATCCCCATAACCAAATTTTCTCAGAACAGCCCAAGTAGTTTCAAGGCGCCCTTTCTCAATGAAAAGAGCATGGAGGAAAAGGAAACCATTTAGCGTAAGACCAAGGTCATTGACTCCATCTGGTTGCTTCTCTTGTACAACCCTTTTCACACCTACTATTTCAGCAGGCTGTAATGGAGCATTAAAACATTTAACCTGTTTACCATGAATTGTGTCAGACCCTTAAAAGAAGAATAAAAATCTGTCAGCAAGAAAGGATCGCCAGGAAAAAAAAATGAAACCTGAAATTCATTCAACTCTGCATCACTAAGGGCACCATCCATGTCATGATCACAAAGAATAAATATCCTTTTCAATGCCCTGACACATCGCGGTTTCAAAGTTTGTTCATCATGATCAAACAATGGACTTGTTGGATGAAGTACCGCTTTTTGAGCATAATAGAAAACATCAGGGACCTACAAAGAAGGAAAATTTAGTTTTATAAAAGCTGAATTAGGATTTCAAATACAAAAACGGCAAGATTGTGAATTTGACCCCCGAAAGAAAAAAGCAAGCATATCTAAAATTCTGTTTGTTTTTAGTGCTTAAGGTTGAATATCACTCAATTTCAGTGATTTAAAAAATTGGTATGTTTGTTTTTTCCACTTAAGACTGAATTTAAGAAAAAGATAACTTAATGGGATTAAGTTGAAAATTTAATGTTTAATGCTTAATCAATCATTTACAGTTTATTCCCAAAACTATCATTACACAATTAATTTATTTCCTACCATAAAAGCTCAATCAATAATTTTTATAGTTAATTTTTTTAAAATTATATTATATATTTTTGTATCATTCAATCAACTCTATTTATTTAATCAAATTATTTAACTTCGATTTTTTTCTAAGTTGTAGATACAAGTTTAAAGGGGACAAATTTCAAATTACCAATTTTTAGAAATTTATAATCAGATGTTACAAATAAAAACAAATATATCATTCAAACATATGCATTCAGATCTATTAAGCATTAAGTAACATTTAGATCTATTCAGTATTCAAAGAAAAAAAACAAACACAGCCTACACAAAATCATGATAAGGAAACATCCATAAACTGCCATAAATCATACTAAAGAATATCTTCCACTACAAGAAGAGAAAGCCAAGTCATTCACTTATTCTAGGCAGACATGTCCCCGGACTTTCTGGCATGGACAGTGTTCAGCACTGTCTTTACTCTTTCTAGTTTGGTTAGTTTTGCGATGCTAGTTAGATGACCTTTTTATTTTTAGCAAAGAAGAATTTGCCTTGTATCACTTCGGAGGACAATATCAATCAGTTTTATTTGTATTAAATTTTTTGTTCCATCATCACTATTTTACTAGTATTAGGACGGTGCTGGACATTGCCTAATGCCTACAAGTATAAGTGAACTAGCAGTGGTAAAAGTAGAAGTGAATAAGAACCAAATTCACAGTCCAAATGCATAAGCTTGTGATGACAAACAAAATCCAGGAAACAAAAAGTTGTCAACTTGATATACCTGAATCATAGTAGTTGCAGAACATTCTACACAAGTCTCAATCTCCCTAAACTGTTGCATGATCGGTCCCATTACCTCCTCCAGGCTCGTGGCATTCTGATCACCCCGCAAGTCTAGTTTGCACCCAGCCACAATAACAGGCACCTTAACCTACACAAGTTCATAACACAATGTATGAAAAGAATAGCACCATTTCAATAAGATGACATGTATAAAATAAGCATTCATATCAGCAATAGTATGCAAACTGCAAACCTCTAAACGACGAAGCTCTGGGAGCCAATACGAACTCAAACGAGAAAGAGTAGCTTGCTGATTACATGCATATGTTAGCACCACAGCATCTGCTCGCTTCAATTCTTCATTAAGCTTACCTTTATTCTCCAAGCTTAAATCAAACAGTTAAGATAGAAATGTAAGTATAGTTGCTTTAATTGTATAACTAATCTATTACCAACAAATTTCGAATCCGATTGAAACCTCCATGTTATACAAAATACTACAAGTTCCAGCTAGAGGATTTCGAATCTTCCGCAAGTATAGACGTAATTCAGATACTCATAATACGATTATAATATAATGGAGTATTAGCGTACCTAGAGGACGTGTCGATGATGGTGACGGGGACAAGATCGGGATAGAAATCGGGTGGGAGGCGCGTGGGAGCGTGGACCGGTGGGACCTTCTCAGGGACCGAGTCGGTTGCGACCGCCGCTATCAGACTCGATTTTCCGGTGCCTCGATCGCCAACAACCACTACTCTCACGCCGGTTCGGCTGCTGGGGCCTGAACCACCCGGCATTGATTGATTTTTTTAAAATTTTGAGAAAGATAAATATTATTAGTAAGAGCCGTTTCTGTTTTGATGAGATCGGTGAGAGCAAATAAATAGTGTGCGCGTGCGTGGGTAGGAGTTTTCATCTGTTCGGTCAGTTAATTCTTAATTTTTTAATTAATTAAAATTATTTGATTAAGTAAATATTTAACCGATTTAATTATATAATGATACTTAATTATTAACCAACCTAATCATTATTTTTTAATCGATTTTGGTTAATTCTGCTATTAATCAGTCTAGAATCTCCACAAATATAACTCATATTAACACATTAATACAAATTTAAATTCATCAAAAAGACAAACATATATGTATTTAACAATAGAAGATAAATTTAAATTCATCAAAATGCATTCTACAGCTGCACTTAATTTTAATTTTGTTTTAATTAAAAATATATAAAAAGTAAAATTATGATTTATAATCAATTAATTGATCGATTTGATTATACAAATCTCATAATCTTAACAGAACGGTGAACTTGAGACGGATTGCTGCGTTTTATTGCCACGTGTTATAGAGGGTTATTGGGCCGTTGGGCTTGTGAATGAGCCCAGTTTACAACATAATAATTAAGGTGCCTGGCACGTGATCTTCAAAAAATTCTGAACCAATTCCAAACCCTGAGCCTAAATTTGAAAACACAGTGGTGAAGGCAGCCGACTGGTTAAAGCAAAATGTTGCGCCGTTCAATTGGCGCAACTCTCGCGGCCGGCCGCATTTTTTCTACTAAATCCGCGGCGGTAAAAGCCGTCGGGTCAGGTACAGAGAAAAGTGGAGCAGGCGGTGGAGACACGTTGGGGCGGAGACTTTTAAGCCTTGTGTACACAAAACGCAGTGCAGTGATTACCTTAAGGAAATGGAAAGAAGAAGGCCACACGGTGCGCAAGTACGAGCTCAATCGTATCGTCAGAGAGCTTCGTAAGCTCAAGCGTTACAAACACGCGCTCGAGGTATGTATAATAATTTCTTCTTTCTTTTAAGGGGAAAAAAGTTGTGTTTATTTATTGTCGTTTGTTCTATTTTCTCCATACAAAATGGCTGATTATAAATTCGATTAATTTTATTCGTCATGAGAAATTAATTAATTTTTTTTTTTTTTTGTATTTTTCTCTGATAATATGGTTCCTTAAAGTGAGGTACCTGCTGAAATAAATGAATGCAGTAATCTAGCTTGTCCTTGATTTCAGAAGCGTAGCCAAGACACTAAAACATTGATTTAGTGGAACACAATTTGTTTTTCAGATAAAGTGAAGTAGCAGATACTCTTCATTTTAAAGTACTCAAATCAAATTCTCTCATTAACAAATCGGATTTTTCATTAATTTATAGCACACATTTAACAAATTTTCGGATTGAGGGGGGGCAATTGCACCTGCTTGCTCCACTGCTTGATTGCTGAAATTGTTTCCTTTGACTGTGGACACTGTGTTATTATATAGGTGTGTTTATTTTTGTAGGTATGTGAGTGGATGGAATTGCAGCAAGATATGAAGCTGGTACCCGGTGATTTTGCTGTGCACTTGGATTTGATTGCAAAAGTTCGCAGTTTATCTAGTGCAGAAAACTTCTTTGAGATTCTTCCTGATAAAATGAGAGGCCCGGCTACTTGTTCAGCTCTTCTTCACACCTATGTCCAGAACAAGAAATCTGCTGAAGCCGAGGCTCTGATGGAGAAAATGTCGGAATGTGGGTTTTTAAAATCTCCCCTTCCGTATAACCACATGTTAAACCTGTATATTTATAATGGGCAACTGGACAAGGTTCCTCAAATGCTTCACGAATTAAAGAAAAACACTTCACCTGATGTTGTTAGCTACAATATATGGTTAACTGCATGTGTCTTGCAAAATGACATTGAAACTGCAGAAAAGGCCTTCTTGGAGCTAAAAAAGGCAAAGATTGATCCAGATTGGATAACGTATAGCACGTTAACCAACTTGTACATAAAAAGGGAACTCCCTGAGAAAGCAGTATCTACTTTGAAGGAGATGGAGAAAAGGACTTCTCGGAAAAATCGAGTTGCCTATTCGTCCCTCCTCAGTTTGTATACTAACATGGGGGATAAGGATGAAGTTCTCCGAATTTGGAAGAAGATGAATTCACTTTTTGTTAAGATGAATGATGCTGAGTATACTTGCATGATATCTTCCCTTGTAAAACTAGGGGAGTTTGAGAAAGCAGAGATTTTCTATGATGAGTGGGAATCTGTTTCTGGGACTGGTGATTCTAGGGTTCCGAATATACTTCTTGCAGCTTATATCAATAGAAACCGAATGGAAATGGCTGACTCATTTTACAACCGGACAGTGACGAAGGGCATCAAGCCTTGTTACACTACTTTGGAACTTCTTACATGGGGCTATTTAAAGAGGGGACAAATAGAAAAAGCTTTAGAGTGTTTTAAGAAAGCTATTGGTAGTGTGAGAAAATGGGTTCCTGACCGGAGGTTGATTACAGAAGCATATAACCAACTGGAGGAGCAGGGAGATATTGAAGGGGCAGAGCAGTTGTTAGTCACTCTAAGGAATGCCGGCCATGTGAGTACTGAGATATATAATTCATTACTAAGAACTTATGCAAAAGCTGGTAAAATGCCGCTCATAATTGCAGAGCGAATGAAGAAAGACAATGTTCAATTGGATGCAGATACCCATAAGCTTATAAAATTAACTAGCGAAATGCCTGTTAGTGAAGCTTCAACCAGATTTTCATAGGTGAAATTCGAATAATAATTTCTGAGGTAACTGTAGGCTTTACTTTATTTCAGCCAACATGGAGCATTAATAGTTTTTGATGTTTCGGGTGTTCAATTTGATGTATTTGTGGCGAATAGAAGAACATTTATCGAAATTCAGGAAATGTTGTAATTTCTTTGAAGTTTAGTGGCTTCATGTTGAAGTTCAACCCCAAGGGGTATCACTTGGTGGTAAAATATTTAGAATTTGGTTGTTAGGTTATGAGTTCGAGAGCAATGGTAAATTTCTTGTACGAGCCTGAGGCAGTTGGGGGTTCTATCTGCTCCGCTTAAGCGCGGATCCAGTGGTTTGGCGGTGAGATTTCCAACGTTTTTAAAAAAAATGTTGAAGTTCAACCATGCTTAATGTTCTGGCAGTCTCTCCATTCCACATTCGGTAATAATGTTGATAGGATTGGCGAATGAATCGGAATTTTAAAAAACTCAATCATATTTTAAGTACTTTTATTTAAGTTCGGGTTTGAAAAAACACAATAAGAGTATCAATTCAAAGTTTAATAAATTAATTTTTTTCAATATTTTGAAAATATTAACAAATAATATTTGAATTTAAGAATGTGTTTTTTAAACTCAAGCCCATTTGTCAAAGCTAAATGTTGAAGTAGACCTGGCCACCGGTTCGGTTCGGAATCGGAACCGCACCGGTTATTTCCGGTTCGGTTTTGGTTCCATACTTAAGTGGAACAGAAACCAGAACTGAACCGTTCGGTTCCGGTTCCAGTTCCATTCGGTTTTTTTTTTTTTTTACTTTTTTAAAATAAAAAATTGAGATTGAAAAATTAATTTAAAATTTTGAATTTGAATTTATATAATAAACTTATATTAAATTACAAATAAAATTCTTGTCTAAAAAAATTAAAGAGCTTGAACTTAAATTTTTAAGAAATTAAGTTGCCTATGTATCCTCCAATGGTGAGAGAAATCAAAGCTCATGTAGTTCCATTACAATTTTAAGATATTTCCCCATTGTAATTTTACAATTCTTTAATTATCAATCATCATTATCAGTGTTTGTTGATCATTCAGCTCCAGTTCCGCTTGCACTTGCAGATGCATTGTCGAACAAGTCTTCAAATTCATCGGGGGTATCTTCTTGTTGCCTCAGAGCAGCTCGGGTCCAATCATCCACACATGATGTTGCTTCTAGAGTGCTTGGATGTAATGAAGACCGTCAAACTTCCAATATATTGCCTCCCATGCTGAAGGCTTGCTCAACCGCAACGGTGGAAACAGGTGCTACCAATATCTCTTTAGCAATAATTGATAATACAAGATATACATTTTGATGTCGGTTCCACCATTCAAGGATTTGAAAATTTTTACAAACTAAACTTTCAATTGAAAACTCGAAATTTGTAGATAAATAATTATCTAATTTCGGGTTATTAGTCGTGTTATCCCTAACTTTTTTATTTCGTTGTAGTAACCAACGATCATCTGCGCTAAGTCTTGTTAGGTGTTTATTTGATAAACACTGAACGACTCACTGAAAATTTCCTAATAAATGGTACACCAACGTCAATAGGAATCTTCTTGAGTTGAGCGAGCATAGTGGTCTTTCGACTTAAGATACCACAGTGGGATATATGAGTTATCCTCCACATTTTGATGGCAGTAACATCACCGATCTATTTAGATCAGACCTCCGCCTGTTCATTGGGTGTGGACTGATGCTCAAGATATCCAGTGCATATCAAGATAGAATTCGTCAGTCCTGTGTACAAGGCATAGACATCCTACACGTGTTTACAATATAGTAAATCCATGGCTGTGGTATAACTTCGGAAATCAGTTCCGAGTGTTATTTAGAGATCGTAAATTGAAAGTCGACTATATTAAACCGAAAGGATTTGACGTTTTTATCTATATCTCAGGTATAATATGAATAGCTTGTGACGGAGGGATTATACGTATGCAATGACCTCGACTTGCATAGTTTAGCGAGATTATCTGTGGTCGTCATAATTCATGAGTGGGTGAATTATGGACTCGAAATTGGATTTCGTGACAGATAAACATAAACTTAGAGAGTCTCACAATATGAAATGTACTCATTGAGCACTTGGGCAACGCGTTATGAATAATACAGATTATTCATAATACTTCATCGGATTAAATGAGTTAATTCGAATCGTTTAATTGGTTAAACGATAACACATGCATTAGGGGATTTTGGTCATTTATTAATTATTGTGCATTTGTATTTGATACATAATTTGATTAGATACACATTAATTAATTGTCAAATGAGACTTTGACACATGTCATAAATATATGTATTTGTTATTTAATGTAAATAAAAATACATATATAATAATAATTATATTAATTAATTATTTAGATATTTAATTGTTAAATATTTGAAAAGTTAAATAATATCCATATTTCATAAATGTTATGAAATATGTTTAATTATTATTGGTGACATATAACATGATTTAATTAAGCTTTGTGTGCGCAAATTTGATTTGCTATTATAAAGTTTAATTTATTTAATATGATTAAAGTGAAAAATGACCAAAATAACCCCCATAAGTCTGTCATTACCATTTTAAAAAGAAAAATTTTGTTTTCTTTTTCTTCCTTCCACCATGGCCGAAACTAAGACCTAAAAATAGCTCTCAAATTGTCTTTGATGATTCAAGGAGAAAATGATGGAAAATTCAAAAAAAAGCTTGGGAAATCAAGAGATTAAAGGTAATCTTCTATAACCCTAAGTTTAGAAATTAGTTTCTTATTTTTTTGGATTGTAGAATAGTTACAGGGTTCCTTTGTTTGTTAAAATTGGGGCTTTTGGTTTTGGTGGATGGATTTGGAAGCGTTGAGCATGTGTGAAGTTGATTGGGATGGAATTAGTGTAATTATTGTCCAATTTAATCATTAGATGATATGTTGTCATTCTAGAGTGTTATGACCACTCTTGTAATGCCTAGAATTGTTCTTGGGTGGTTCATGTGTGGTGACTTTGATTGGTGTTTTGATTAATTGGATTAATCTTGAAATTTTGGATTTAAAGCATGAAAAATTGATAATTTTAGCTTCTGGATCATATCTGGAAATACTGTTCATATGGTGATGCAAATAATGTCAAATAAATGTATTGGATGTGTTTTGGGTGTTGGAACAATTGCCAGAAATTATTTCGGAGTTGAAATAAGTGAAAACGGCGAAAAATGAGGTTACCGGGTGACTTTTGAGCAATCGGGTGACAGCTGCCCAAACAGTGAATTTGTCACAGTTCGGGGTAGCCCATGAACTGCCTTAATACTATTGGGGCTGACCTGGACAGCCCTCATGTGTATTGGATAGTCGGTTCGGACAAAAACGCGTTTTATGCCATTTTACGGAAAACCGTTTTCGTAAAAGTTTCGCGACATTTCATATATATTTATGTCGTTATTTGATATCGAATTAATGTGTTTAGGTGAAATATGAATGAATTATTCATATTGGATATTGAATAATTCATTAGGTAATTTAAAAAAATTTAAAATTACGATTTCGCATGAACAACGCTTCCACTGCGCCCTTCGCCCAAAACCCCAACAATGATGTCTTTCCAGGTGCTTGTTCATATTGTCGTATCCACCAGTAAATTTGTAAGAAACCCCACAATTGTTGCATACTGCTCTTGGACTATTATTTGCAGTATCGATTAAATGAAAATGAATTTTGAAAACATCTGAGGAACGAGACCTAACTTTTCTTCTCCGTGAATCGATATTAGGGCCGCTCTCTTGGGTTGGCACATTTGACATTATGTTCTCAGATGAACTTGTCATTTGTTGTTTAAGAAATTTTAAAGAATAAGATAATTGAGAATGATAAATTGTAATTGTATATGAGAGAATTGAGAATTGAGAATTGAGAAATTGGTGTGTTGAAATAATAAAAAATGACTCATATTTATCCATTTTAGAATATTTTTGTTATACCTAAAATGGCCCTAAAATTAGCCATTTTATTAATGTTATTATGGGTAATTTGGGAAATCCCCCAACGGCTAGTAGCCATTAGGGATGGGTTAGAACCATACGGTTCCAACCGGAACCAAACGATTCCGGTTGGAACCGTAGGAACTGCTGGAACCGTTTAGTTCCAGCGGTTCCTACTGGTTCGGTTGGGGAAAAAATTCTAACAAAACCGGTAAAATTCGATTCCGGAACCGGAACCGATTGGAACCGGAATCGTCCGGTTCCAACTTGTTCGGTTAGGGTTCAGAATCGAAACCTTGGTCGTGTCTATGTTGAAGGTTATGCATGTGTCCCTTGTGTTGGATATTTATGACCCATAGCATCACTATTTGTACAACAACAACATGATCTGTATATTTGGGTATACAGATCATGGTGTTGTTGTACAAATTAACTATGTGACAAAAGAAAATACTCTTTTATCATTTGAAATTAGATTACCAAGATGTATAAATGATAGAAGGTCCATATGATTAGTTCTGGATTAATAAGATATGAGACAGTATCAATCCATGAAGGTTTAATCATTAAATATCCCTAGTCGTGGTATTATCGAGACTGGACATCGATAATGCAGAATAGACTAATATTACACTTGTGCGCGTTGTGGGAGCATAATGGCATAGTTCTCGTATATTTGAGTATAGGATACTCATGCAAATGTAATAGGAGGTTGTGTTTACCGATGGTACGGAAACAGCTTCGCTCTGGATAGACCCCTCGGAATTCCATTGGTAGTATGACTATATGTTTATGGAAGTCCGAATTAGGGTAGGTGTCTTTGGTCTTAACCTGAGACTTGCACCGCTAATACTTGCGACAATCAATCTACTTTGGTTTTGGTCATCCAGGGCTTTAACAGGTTCTGTGTACGCCTCTTCTGGGTATATTGAGAATCGTAGTGTATTGGGTGTGATGTCGAGATGGAAGTATCACTCCAGTCATAGTGGAGATGATGATCACGTAGGATACGAAACTGATGCTCTTATGTACTGCAGTCATCGGGATAATATGACTAGGTCATGATTATCCGATTATAGAGATTAGTTACCAGAGATCCGATATGTGCTTCGTACGGGGCAGACACAATTCCAGCCCTAGGCCTTGCACGTGACATCTGATACTGGATCGTAATAAGCAATACTACGTATATTACGCCTGATATAGATCACATATTCCAGTAAGAATATTTCCGGAGAATTGGGTAGGCACGGTGCTTTGCTAGAAGTCAAACATGTCTTGTAAATCGGTAAAAACGTAGTACTAGGTACGTACGTGTTCGGATAGTCCGATGACCGAATTTACTGCCAATATATCTGGGGATCTCATGGGTCGCTTCCCGAAGATTCACCGATGATGTATGACTCGCACTTTATTAATCCGAGATTAATTAAAAGAGAGAGAAAATTAATCTGGAATTAATTGCGGCGATATTTTATCTGGGATAAAATATTATTTAAAGAGAGAGAACGATTTATTTGGAATTAATCGATAAAATAATATATTCGATATATTATACGAAATTAGATTTCGACGCGGAATTAAAATTAGATTTTAATTCGGGCGAACGAGTTAATTTAGAATTAATTTGTTAGCGACATGAATAATAATTTTGCTATGCATAATTATTTAATTACGTCGCAACGGAAAATTCGTTAATTCGGAATTAGCGAACCCGAGCCCGGGAGTATTTGCGGGCGCACTCGCATTTTGAATTCAAGTGCGGCCCACAATTCACATCAAGCGTCAAATCATTAGTCACTTTGATTGATGTGATGTCTAGTCACTTTGAGTGATTTGACAACTTGTCATGAGTGATTGATGGTGGTGGTTGAAGGCTTTAAAGCCTTGTACCTAATTTTGGTAAATGGATTTTTGAAATTC
The DNA here is from genome assembly GCA_019454045.1 of Zanthoxylum bungeanum. Lineage (NCBI taxonomy): Eukaryota > Viridiplantae > Streptophyta > Magnoliopsida > Sapindales > Rutaceae > Zanthoxylum > Zanthoxylum bungeanum. Next base: position 11,661 of record SKCR01049372.1, read on the forward strand.
ATTTTAAGTGTATTAGATACAAAAATCCAAACAACCAACACGAGACTTTTTCTTCTCTCTTTCCTCTCCTACAACTCTCGGCCAAGGGCCATTTTACTCTCCAAAAATCTGCAAAAACCGTGAACACAAGGAGAAGCAAAGGAAATTTTGTGGCAAAATTTCAAGAGTGCTAGCACACATTCGGGGTCTTGCAAAGGTGATAGGGAAACCAACTTGTGATCATGGAATCACCATTTGGAGCTTGGAGCATCAATGGAGGACATGACCGAATTTTTAGAGGAGAACAAAAAGCCCACTGCCGAGAGCTTCTAGGAGGAGCACAAGGATTTTCTTCATTGCATCGCATAACCGATCAATGTAAGTATGATTCCGCCATTCTTCATTGTTGTATTCACACATGATTCATTGCTTGAAATCGATCTTGGGACTAATTAGAAACCCAACAATGGTATCAGAGCCATTTTGAGCATGAAACAAATTAGGGTAAAATTTGGGTAAAATCAATTTGAGCATGATTTGATAAAATTAATTGATTGAGTATGCTTGAATGATGTTGTATTGAAGTTGTATATGATCAATTTCATGAAATATTGATTGGATCAATTTTTGCCCAAAATATAGGCTTGGCCGAATATGAACAGTGCCTTAATGTCATGGTATTTTTTGTGTTTTTGATCATTGGATGAGTTGGAAAACATTGGGTAATGTTGATTGTGGATTTAATTGGATTGAAACCGAATCGGACATGAAAAACCCTAAAATGCTGTTACTATAAGCATGTAAAATGATGTGATTTTTTGATTCAAATGTGTTGGACATATGTTGATGATAATAAGCATAATTAATTGAGTAAATTAGTATTTTAGAAATGTTAATTTAGTTAATTAATTATGGCATACACTTTAAATTAATTAATTGTGAAATTTGGAATTTTGTAAGTTAATTAATTATGCCAATTTGGAATTGGGCTTTTAAAGTTGTAATTGGGCTTAATGGGCTTGGTTGGGCCAAGTTTGGTTTAGGCTAATTGGTTGGATCTAATTGGGCCCAAAACCATATCCATAAAGTCCAATTATGACTTAATGGACCTTTAATTTTAATTGGGCCTAAATTGGTTTCTTGGCAAATAAGGGTGATTCCTTAAATGGGCTTTGGTATTTGGGTTTGACCCATATTGACCAAAAGTCCATGCCTCATGAAATTAATTAAAAGCCCATTTGACTTTAATTAAATTAACATTGGATGTTAATTGGGCTTTGAGACCCGTAACGATTAGATTTAGAATCTAAGTCGTAAAGGTACATTAAAAATGTAATTATTTATTTGGAATTAAATAAATGAATTAGTATTAAATGAAAATTAAATTGGATTTAATGTTGTAGTTTAATTTAATTCAAGAATTCGTACTTTGAGTACTTATTCGCAAAACGAGTTGGACTCGCGCAAAATCAAATCGTTGTTTGAACATTGGATGTTCATTATATTCAGATTAATTAATTGGATTAGATTGATTGATAACATGCTTGTGTGAATACATGAATGCGATGTATGAATAATGTATATCGGATGGATATTAGATGGGTGAGGGTAATTTTGGAAATTGTTGTAATAAATTTAGAATTTATTAATTGGACCTGCGTGTCCAGCCTATTACCTCATTACTCTTTGTATTTCTCTTCTCACATTTTCCCCTCAATGTAAATGAGGTTTCTTTAGAAGTGTTATGTAATCGGGTAGAAGTAATACTTGTGCTAGCGGGAGAGAGGAAAGTGAGAGATTTGTTCTAGGAACAATGTTTAAATATCCACCTGCATATCATTATTATATTTATTTACTTACGCGTCTTATTATATGTTTAGAATGCATGTTTAAGGGTGTATGATGATGAGACCTTAACAAAGATAATTAATTGGTTGCCAATTACACGCGAAAAACCCTCAATACATATTAAGCGTGTTTTCCTTCCATTGAGTGATTCTTACTCAAGATCCAAGACTGGCACTGGTTTGTTGGCCAAAGTCAAGACCTTTGTCCGTCGCGGATGTGTTTGAATCATGAAGAATTTATTCCATATTGGTGTCTTGTCCAAGTTGTGATTTGTTGGCCAAAGTCAAGATCACTTCTTGTCCATCGACATTGATTACGAAGCTTTCCAAAGTCAATGGGTTCCGCTTAACTGGGATCACTAAGTTTGTTGTGCCAAAGCCAAGGCTTAGTTGATTCAGAGGAAAAGGTTAGGCAATATATTGGATATATGGCATATATAAGATATATGTTTCGGACTTGGACGTCCACCTATTGGATCTAGGAATTGGATGAGATCCAATTGATCTTAGAGATCTACCTAGTTAATTATCATACAATTTGTTGGCCAAGTCAAGATTGTGTGTTATTTAACGGGATTCTAACCCACTAGGAAACAAGGTTTCCAGAGTACTCAACAGAGGGTTAGAGGCTCGCCGAAAAATAGTGGGAGGCAAGTATTAAATTTGCAATATTCGTTTAGTTACTTGCCATACGCGCTCATTTCAATTTTTCGTCAATATAAATTAATATATTAGTTGGACTAATATTTAATGTTGTTTTAATAAAACAATTGGACTGTATTCAAACTATTTCAATTAATAGTTGATTTATAATGAATTATAGTAATCAATATAATTGAATTTAAACCATTAAATTATAGTTGATTATATAGTTGGACTATAGTAATCATTATAATAAATAGTACCTAAAATCGTTGATTGGATAGTTGGACTATAGCAATCAAGATAAATGAAAGATTAATGTTTAAAACATAATCCTGGGTGAAAATGTATTTAAACGACTTTAATTTTCAAATTGGGAATAAATTTCAGGATAGTCCTGGAAACTGAGAAGTTACTTTATTTGATATAGTGACATCTCGAGCCTAAGCCCGGAGTTGAGCAAATAGTAGAGCATGATCTTTGGAAGATTCATGTGATAATAACTTTAGTGCTTAATCCATTAAGCTTGCCAAATAGACTCATTAATTTCTTATTCAGAACTAAGGATTAGATCCTTATACTATGATATTGAAATTGAAGGATCTTCATAGGTCTATCCTTAGATCTTAGAAGTACAAATTGCAATAGATTACTCTTGGAGAGTTAATTGCTATTCTCAATGAGACAAAGCCAGGGTTTGCAATAAAGCAAGAAGTGCAAGGCGCATATTATTTCGACATCCCAGAAGGCCAAGGCTTGGCCAAAGGCTTCTGGAGTGTGGAAAAAGGGCAAAGGCAAAATCATTATAATCTTATGGGAAGACAAATGACATATCCCAAAATGTCTGCCTAAATTGTGGCAAACGGGGTCACTGGAAGCGTGACTGCCGTATGGACAAGGCAGACATGAAGGAAATGAAGACGGGCAAGGCTCCGACTTCAAATATGTTTGTCATTAACATGTTCACTAATAGTATTAAAATTGGATTTTAGATACTGGATGTGGTACATAGATATGTACTGGTGTGCAGAATCTGCTGATTAGCAGGATACTGACTTTAGTTGAGATTGATCTACGAATCGAGAATGGGACGAAAGTCGTTGTTTTAACCGTAGAGACCTAAGTTTAGGAACTACCCTTTGGGTATGCACTTAAATTAGGAAACTGTTACAATGTAACTGGTTTGACTAGATACATTATCTCTATATCATGGTTTAACCCGTTGCGGGTATACCTTTATATTCTAGAACACTAAAGTGTTTTAATTTATAAAGATGATATTGAGATAAACACATTAGATGTGAATAACAGTATTTATATTTTGAATATAAATGAATCTCAAACGTATAACATGACAAACAAATAGCTCAAACTGAATTAATCAGTTGAGACTTATAAGTGGCATTGTTGTCTGGGACACAATTAAACAAGACTCGTATATCCACACTTTTGAAGAGTGGATACTAGGACAAATTTGATTATATTCAAATGATGTCTACGAATATAGTTTATTGGGCAAAGTGCCTAAAAACCATTTTACTACTTGGTAAAAGTGCAAATGCCACCGATCTGTCAGCCCTTGTTCATAGTGACGTAAGTGGGCCCATATCTAGCTAGACTGGAGGTGGATATGAATGTTTCGTGACCTTTACGGATGTTGCATCGCGTTATGGTTATGTGTTTCTTTTGAAACACAAATCGGAATTTTTTAGAGTTTCGACACGAAGTAGACAAACAGATCGGCTAAAGTATTAAACCATCACGGTTAGACCATGATGAAAGTACTTAAGCAATAAGTTTCTCAAATACTTGAAAGAGTATAGTATTCTTTCAATGAGGACTCCTCCCGAAACACGTCAATTTGACGGTGTGTCCGAACAGAGAAACCGAATTTTGTTGGACATGATAAAGTTAATCATGAGTCGCTCTGAGCTACCATTTCCTTCAACGGATACGCATTAAACAGTGCAAAACTTATTTTGAATAAGGTTCCATAAAATCTGTTTGACAGAGTTCATATTAGATATGAACAGGAAAGAAACCAGTTTTTCTCATTCTTGAAGATTTGGGTATGCTAGGCATATGTTTGGATGATACCAAATTAGAACCCAAATCGGATAAGTGCCTAATTGTAGGTTATCCTAGGGAAACCAAAGTATAGTACTTATACAACTCACAAGAGAACAATGTAATTGTTGCTCTCCATGCGGTTTTCCTAAGAGGAATACCTATATGCAGTGGTAAGTGGGAGGAAAGTAAAAGTCGATGAAAATCGGAGTAATACTATTCCAGGCACCGATTCCTTAATAGAACACAAATAGTTCATCAAGGATGAAACTATACCAATAATCTTCGAATACACAAGAACCACGTAAGTCGGAGAGAGTCAGAAAACAACATGAGAGGTATGGGTTTCTGATCTCACCTCATAAAGATGTCAATCTTATTGAGGAACACGAGCTGACTTCGTATGAGGATGTGATACAAGGTATCGACTCCCTATTATGGCAAAGTGCCATGATATCCGAAATGGATTCCATGTATACCAACCAAGTTTAGACACAGGTTGTTGTACCGGAAGGCATGTTCCTATTTGTACTATATAAGTCTTCAAGGAAGACATACATGGATGGCAACATACCAACGTACTAAGCTAGGCTTGTAGCGAAAAGGTATCGTTATCAACATTGTGTCGATTACGACGAAACCTTTTACCGTTGCCATTGTTAAATCCATTTGGACAATGCTTGCTGATGCTGCATGTTTCATTTATGAAATATGGCTGCTGAACGTCAAAATCGTTTTCCTTAACGGAAACCTTTTGGAGGATGTTTACAACATCCTGACGGTTTTTGTCATACCAGAACTAGCAAACAAGGTTTGCAGGTTATTCGATCCATGTATGGATTGAAGCAAGCATTGCGTTCTTGGAATTATCGCTTTGATGTAATCATAATGGTGTATGATTTAATTCAAAACGAAAATGATTCTTGTGTATATAAGGAGGTTAGTGGGAGCGCACTGACAATGAATGTCCTAAATAATGATGACATATCATTTCTTGGAAATGATATTCCCATAATACAATCGGTGAAAGCTTGGCTTTCATGAAACATTCTCCGTAGAATTCTTGGGAGAAACAACCTTTATTCTAGGAATAAAGATCTACTGGGATAGATCTAAAGGTTGTTAGCACTCTCCGAGAACTCGTACATTGAAATAAATGTACGCGACCTGGTGTCTCATACGCTTTGAGCATATGGAGCCACAATTGGGCCAATCCAAGTGATAGTCATTGGATTGATGTTAAGAACATCCTTGAGTATCTTAGAGGAACTAAGAATGCTTTCTTAAACTATGGAGAAGGAGAACTTGAAGTGACTGGGTTCACCGTTGCAAGTTTCATAACTGATAAAAACGACTATAAGTCGTAATAAAGGTACTATAAAGTTTGAATAACGGAACAGTGAGCTGAAAATCTTCCATGCAAGATACTATTGCCGAATAAACAAGAAAAGTGGAATATTACTGCAGCTGAGGCAGCAATAGAAGCCTTTTGGATCGATAATAATCCTAATTAGATTAGGAGTAGTTCTGTTAGCAGCTGAGCTAGGCTACAGCGCAGGCTAAAGAATTAATGGTCTCATCAACGATCCAGATATATACTTTAAATATTCATCTGATTCGTTCGGATCATACATCGTGGCGATCTGATGATCGTATAAATCGCATCAGATGATAGTCATGCAAATCCGCAGATGAAAGTATTTTCTCAGCAGAATTTGAGCGAACCGTACATAGTTCAAGTGTAGGACACTTGAGTGATTGGCTATAGGCCAAGTGGGAGATTGTTGGACAGTTATGACCCATATCATCACTATTTGTACAGATCATGGTGTTGTTGTACAAATTAACTATGTGACAAGGGAAATTGCTCTTTTATCATTTGTAATTAGATTACCAAGATGTATAAATGATAGAAGGTCTATATGATTAGTTCCGGATTGATAAGATATGAGACAGTATCAATCCATGAAGGTTTAATCATTAAATATCTCTAGTCGTAGTATTATCGAGACTGGACATCGATAATACGGAATAGATTAGTATTACACTTGTGCGCGTTGTGGGAGCATAACGACATAGTTCTCGTATATTTGGGTATAGGATACTCATGCAAGTGTAATAGGAGGTTGTGTTTACCGATGGTACGGAAACAGCTTCGCTCTGGATAGACCCCTCGGAATTCCATTGGTAGTATGACTATGTGTCTATGGAAGTCCAAATCAGGGTAGATGTATTTGGTCTTAACCTGAGACTTGCACCGCTAATACTTGCGACAATCAATATACTTTGGTTTTGGTCGTCCAGGGCTTTAACAGGTTCTGTGTACGCCTCTTCTGGGTATATTGAGAATCGTAGTGTATTGGGTGTGATGTCGAGATGGAAGTATCACTCCAGTCATAGTGGAGATGATGATCACGTAGGATACGAAACCGATGCTCTTATGTACTGCAGTCATCGGGATAATATGACTAGGTCATGATTATCCGATTATAAAGACTAGTTACCAGAGATCTGATATGTGCTTCGTACGGGGCAGACACAATTCCAGCCTCATGCCTTGCACGTGACATCCGATACTGGATCGTAATACGCAATACTACGTATACTACGCCTGATATAGATCACATATTCCAGTAAGAATATTTCTGGAGAATTGGGTAGGCACGGTGCTTTGCTAGAAGCCAACCATGTCTTGTAAATCGGTAAAAACGTAGTACTAGGTACGTACGTGTTCAGATAGTCTGACGACCGAATTTACTGCCAACATATCCGGGGATCTCATGGGTCGCTTCTCGAAGATTCACCGATGATGTATGACTCGCACTTTATTAATCTGAGATTAATTAAAAGAGAGAGAAAATTAATCTGGGATTAATTACGGAGATATTTTATCTGGGATAAAATATTATTTAAAGAGAGAGAATGATTAATTTGGAATTAATTGATAAAATAATATATTCGATATATTATACGAAATTGGATTTCGACGCGGAATTAAAATTAGATTTTAATTCGGGCGAACGAGTTAATTTAGAATTAATTCGTTAGCGACATGAATAGTAATTTTGCTATGCATAATTATTTAATTACGTCGCAACAGAAAATTCGTTAATTCGGAATTAGCGAACCCGAGCTCGAGAGTGTTTGTGGGCGCACTCGTATTTCGAATTCAAGTGCGGTCCACAAATCACATCAAGCGTCAAATCATTAGTCACTTTGATTGATGTGATGTCTAGTCACTTTGAGTGATTTGACAACTTGTCGTGAGTGATTGATGGTGGTGGTTGAAGGCTTTAAAGCCTTGTACCTAATTTTGGTAAATGGATTTTTGAAATTCATTTTAAGTGTATTAGATACACAAATCCAAACAACAACACGAGACTTTTCTTCTCTCTTTCCTCTCCTACAACTCTCGGCTAAGGGCCATTTTGCTCTCCAAAAATCTGCAAAAACCGTGAACACAAGGAGAAGCAAATGAAATTTTGTGGCAAAATTTTAAGAGTGCTAGCACACATTCGGGGTCTTGCAAAGGTGATAGGGAAACCAACTTGTAAGTATGGAATCACCATTTGGAGCTTGGAGCATCAATGGAGGACATGACCGAATTTTTGGAGGAGAACAAAAAGCCCACTGCCGAGAGCTTCTAGGAGGAGCACAAGGATTTTGTTCATTGCATCGCATAACCGATCAATGTAAGTATGATTCTGTCATTCTTCATTGTTGTATTCACACATGATTCATTGCTTGAAATCGATCTTGGGACTAATTAGAAACCCAACACCTTGATGGTTGTCTTATTCTCTTTCTAATTTCAAATGAGCATTTTTTTGTTGTTGAAATTATTGGAAACCCTACCGCCAAACCATCATTTTTGGGCTTAATTAGAGCAGGTAAAATCTCTGGCTGTCCCAGACTCTTACAAGAAACTTATTTCCTGAATTTGAACCCAGATCTCAAGGTGGTGTATTCAAATGAGCACTCTGCTAGGATGTAATAGGCAATTTCCTCTAGTTTTTGTTACTATCAAACTCTACTCATGTAATGCCAAAAATAGAAGTGATGGCCTTTTTTTTTATTATTTGAAATTGTTATAATTCTACATATATATTTACAAATTAATGTGTAATACACTTCTTGGAAGAAAAACTGAAAAATTAAATAGAAATACTTGTGGTACATCCCAAAAGTCAATTGAGCTTAAGTTTGAAAATCTACTTCATTTCTTGGAAGAAATTTTCTCATTTTTTTTTTATAATTTTAGGATAATAGGACTTGAGTCGGTAGAGACTTGTTGAGGGCGTGACTTGTGAGTATCATTGGACTACAAGCCCAATAAATAAAAGTGATGATGTAATTGTGCAAAAAAGGTAACATCTATAAAGATGGTGCATAAGTTCCACAATACAAATATCTTATAATAATTATAGGATGTTATTTTTTAATACCATTCTTGTTTTAAGTAGTTGTACATTTTAATCTCTATAAAATATACAATTGTTTCAAGCAGGTATGTCAGTGGAAAATATCTCCTAAAAATATCTGATATCTTAATCTGACTTGCCCAATTTGATGCGTGTTGAATTTGTACATTTTTTTTAATGAAACTTGAGGCTATTAAAGTTTTTGTGGAACAGAAACCGGAACTGAACTGTTCGGTTCCGAATCCAGTTCCATTCGGTTTTTTTTTTTTTACTTTTTTAAAATAAAAAATTGAGATTGAAAAATTAATTTAAAATTATAAATTTGAATTTATATAATAAACTTATATTAAATTACAAATAAAATTCTTGTCTAAAAAAATTAAAAATAAAATTATTAAATTAAAGAGCTTGAACTTAAATTTTTAAGAAATTAAGTTGCCTATGTATCCTCCAATGGTGAGAGAAATCAAAGCTCATGTAGTTCCATTACAATTTTAAGATATTTCCCCATTGTAATTTTACAATTCTTTAATTATCAATCATCATTATCAGTGTTTGTTGATCATTCAGCTCCAGTTCCGCTTGCACTTGCAGATGCATTGTCGAACAAGTCTTCAAATTCATCGGGGGTATCTTCTTGTTGCCTCAGAGCAGCTCGGGTCCAATCATCCACACATGATGTTGCTTCTAGAGTGCTTGGATGTAATGAAGACCGTCAAACTTCCAATATATTGCCTCCCATACTGAAGGCTTGCTCAACCGCAACGGTGGAAACAGGTGCTACCAATATCTCTTTAGCAATAATTGATAATACAAGATATACATTTTGATGTCGGTTCCACCATTCAAGGATTTGAAAATTTTTACAAACTAAACTTTCAATTGAAAACTCGAAATTTGTAGATAAATAATTATCTAATTTCGGGTTATTAGTCGTGTTATCCCTAGCTTTTTTATTTCGTTGTAATAACCAACGATCACATGCGCTAAGTCTTGTTTGCATTACGGGTTCGCTACTACTAGATTGTCCTACTGATTGCAAGTTATATCTTCTAGTATAATCATTCAATAAATCTATTAAATCAATTTTTATTTTAGCTATTATTCTTGTAATATCAATTTCATCTAATATTCCTAAATATCCATAATAATCTCGTAAAGCACTATTCAAATCTTCTAATTTAAATCTAGGATCAAAAACAGCAGCAATAAGATAAAGTAAATGAATGTCTCCAAAATAATGGAACCATTTTCGTTTCATAACATTAATAGCTTCAAACAAAACAATATCATTAGGATCAGGACTTTTAACATGCTCATAGAGAGTACCAACAATATTCAAACTTTCAAGAATAAATAAATGTGATGTATGATAATAAACTCAGCTAAAAATATTTGTAGCATCATTAAAAACTTTTAAATTTTCTAAAATTTTATAACAAATTTCTCATTGACTAGGAAAAAATATGATATGTTGAACATGTTGAGAAAAAACTACATAATGCATCTTTGTATTGCAAAACTTGACATAAAAGAAAATAAGTTGAATTTCAACGTGTTTGAATATCTCGTGAAAATTTTATCGGTTTAATACCATTTAATTTACAAAACTTGGCCCATTCTCTCCTAACTTGAGAATATGACCAAATACAATTAAGTGCTTTCTTAATATGATCAATGGAATGTGATAATTTTTCCAGACCATTTTGAACACATAAATTAATGACATGACATGTGCAACGAACATGAAAAATCGACCCCCTAAATCTGGTTCGCATATTTCTATTAAATCAGAGATTGATGCAATATTTACAGATGTATTATCAAATCTAATTGTTAAAATTTTACCTAATAAACCATATTCATCAAAAATTACTTTCATCATTCTATAAATGTTTTGTGCAATATGTTGCTCATCAAAAATTCTAAATACAATAAGTCATTTTTGCATGTTCCATGATGCATCAATCCAATGATAAGTCACACCCATGTATGAGTGTGTTCGCCAATGGTCACTCCAAATATCATAACAAATAGAAAGACGACCTTTAATAACTCTAAATGTTTCATTTAAAATAATTTTACCATCTTTGTATAATTTAAAATTTTGACGTTTTGTTGTATTTCGAGTCATTATACAAGTAGCAGGATTTAAAGCATTTTGAACGTAATTAGTAAAAGTAAGTTTTTCACCAAAACTTAAAAAAAGATGTGTCATACAAGTTAATTTAGCAAATTCTTCTTTATTTTTAGCATCAGAATATTTAAATAAATCTAAAGAACGCATACATCTACTAGATGATGTGTACCTGTTCATTTAAGTTTGCGTCGTATCAAGTCCAAGCTCAACGACATGATGTCTTTCCAGGTGCTTATTTATATCGTCGTATCCACCAGTAAATTTGTAAGGAACCCCACAATGGTTGCATACTGCTCTTGAACTTTCATTTGCAGTATCGATTAAATGAAAATGAATTTTGAAAACATCCGAGGAACGAGACCTAACTTTTCTTCTCCGTGAACCGATACTAAGACCGTTCTCTTGGGTTGGCACATTTGACATTGTGTTCTAAGATGAGCTTGCCAATTGTTGTTTAAGAAATTTTAAAGAATAAGAGAATTGAAAATGATAAATTGTAATTGTAGATGAGAAAATTATAGGAATTGAGAGAATTGAGAAATTGGTGTGTTGAAATAATGAAAAATGACCCATATTTATACATTTCTAGAATATTTTTGTGATACATAAAATGACCCTAAAATTACCCATTTTATTAATGTTATTATGGGTAATTTGGGAAATCCCCCAACGGTTAGTAGCCATTAGGGATGGGTTAGAACCCTACGGTTCCAACCGGAACCAAACGTAGGAACCGTTAGAACCGTTCAATTCCAACGGTTCCTACCGGTTCGTTGGGGGAAAGAACCCTAACCAAACCGGTAAAATTCGATTCCGGAATCGGAACCGGAACCGTCCGGTTCCAACTTGTTCGGTTAGGGTTCGGAACCGAAACCTTGGCCGGATCTATGTTGAAGGTTATGCATGTGTCCCCGTATTCTCTTTCTAATTTCAAATGAGCATTTTTTTTTTGTTGAAATTATTGGAAACCCTACTTCCAAACCATCATTTTCGGGCTTAAGCAGAGCAGGTAAAATCTCTGGTTGTCCCAGACTCTTACAAGAAACGCATTTCCTGAATTCGAACCCATAACCTCAAGGTGGTGTATTCAAATGAGCACTCTGCTAGGATGCAAAGATAATTTCCTCTAGTTTTGGTTACTATCAAACTCTACTCATGTAATGCCACAAATAGAAGTGATGGCCTTTTTTATTATTTGAAATTGTTATAATTCTACATACATATTTACAAATTAATATGTAATACACTTCTTGGAAGAAAAATTGAAAAATTAAATAGAAATACTTGTGGTACATCCCAAAAGTCAATTGAGCTTAAGTATGAAAATCTACTTCATTTCTTGGAAGAAATTTTCTCAATTTTTTTTTTATAATTTTAGGATAATAGGACTTGAGCCGGTAGAGACTTGTTGAGGGCGTGACTTGTGAGTATCATTGGACTACAAGCCCAATAAATAAAAGTGATGATGTAATTGTGCAAAAAGGTAACATCTATAAATAGGGTGTATAAGTTCCACAATACAAATATCTTATAATAATTATAGGATGTTATTTTTTAATATCATTCTTATTTCAAGTAGTTGTACATTTTAATCTCTCTAAAATATATAACTGTTTCAAGCAAGAATATCACTGGAAAATATCTCCTAAAAATATCCAATATCTTAATCTGACTTGCCCAATTTGATGCGTGTTGAATTTGTACAATTTTTTTTTAATGAAACTTGAGGCCATTAAAGTTTTTGTACCCTAATAATCTGTTCAAGTTGGGGTGACCAACCATTAAGCTGAGTTGCTTCATCATCAAGAAGATTGAACTATGATACAAGGATAAATGACCCTCCAAACAAACAAAGAGTGATTCATCACAAATGACAAAAATCTCATGGATTTGTTATTGATATATCAAACCAAATCTGCAATTATCTTAGTTTCAGTCTCACCAATGATTTAGTTGTTCACCCACATCATCATAATTATATATACTCCATATATTGGATTGAAGAATAAAAACATGACATCATCATCATCAACTCTAATCCTGTAAAATTAATATTACACTTGTATGTATGTTACGAGCCGTGGGACCCCCCGGCACTTACGTTCCAATAAGATGATATTGGTGATGGGTGGGTGAGGTGGTTAAGAAAGAGAAGAAACAACAAGCCGCTGCATACAAATTACATGCAACTAAACAAAAATCTACCACAATAAATGAAAATAAAAAGAAAAAATTACCAATTGTGTATTTAAAAAGTAACACGTTATAAAAAATATATAAATTTTATCAAATCTAAGTATACTACTAAAATATATGTCAAATATTGAATATATAAAATAGGTAGATATATCATATATTTTGTAATTTTTAGATGAATAGTTAAATAAATTTTTAGAATTTATATATTTTTTAAAACATGCCAAACATCAAGTATACGAATGCTAATTTCAATTAAAAAAAATACAAAAATTAAAGGGTATAAAATTATAATAAAAAAATTAAAACAGAAGGAAAGAAGTTTTGGAGTAGCAGAGCATTATGAGAAAAATAAACAACTGCAGCAACCAAATCCGGAGAGGGGTTTACCGAACCGAACCCAACCAAATCCACATGTATCTGTTCCGCTTTTGACCCTCTATTTGGGTTATATATATATATATATATATATATATATTTCTTCTGAAAATGGAAAGGCAAAATCTAGAAATATTTAATAAAAAAAAGTCTCAACGTTTCACCACGTACACTATATATTAGTTGAGTTGCAGGTTAGAAGTTGGAGCTGGAAACAAGAAAGTAATTAATTTAAAGATTCTTCAGTTCTTTGGGTCTCTCTCTTTTTCTTCTTCAATGGCTTGTGCTGAAGATGGGGAAGTAATTGGTTTTGAAGAAGCAATGTCTTGGCTGCCTTCTCAAGTTTTAGACGAAGCATTTTCAGATACTACTGCTACTGCTAATAAGGTAAGGTCCCATGCATGCCATTTTCTTGTTCTTGACTTAGTTCATGTATTTTTTTTTCAAGTTTAATTCAAAATTTTTTTTTTTTTTTTTGATATTGCAGAGACACGTGAAAACCCAAATGCATAAACAGCATCATCATCGTCATAAATCGCCGGCGGAAACACTCTCACAGGTAGTCCCTCACTCCCTCTCATATTACCAAAAAAATATGAGAGGTACCGATCTAGGGTCCATTTAGCTTTGTTTTTGTTTTTATTTTTATTTTTTGGCTTGTAAAGAAACAGAAAAATTTCTCTCTATGCGATTATATATTTTAAAAACTCGTTTAGGGCTTTTCAAAATTTAGGACTGTCCCAGAGTAGATATTGCTCCATGATAATCGGGTGTAAAGGGTTCAAATCTTGAAAATAAACGCTATTACTCCTAAGGATAAAATTGAGTATATCATAATCAGAGACCATCTGTAATGGCACAAACCTTAATTTGTGTACTTGAGCCATCATTTTTTTTGCTTAGTATGGGGGTACTCTTGTGTATAATCTCCTAACTTAAACAGTCAAGTAAATACGAGTATGGTAATACTTTAACAGCGAGATACTATCCTTAGTTGGTATTATAGTAAAATATGGCATGTTGCTTGCTTGTACACAAGAGGAGATCGTTGCCTTATTTTGCATGCAATTACTGAAAATGAAGGCATTTTTTAAGGAAGATGAATATTGAACCATTTAATAAAATAAAAGTTGTGGGATGAACAAAAATATAGCATTGAGATCCACCAGATAAGGAAACATTATATTGGTGCGCATTGATTTCTTATTTTCTTTTTAGTGCATGTATATATATAGAGCCACTGAGTCAGAGTGACTTAATTACATATTAATCATTTGTATTTCCATATTTAGGTCCATAATGCATGATTTATATATATATATATATATAATTGAAAAGCATGGAAATTATGCAATATTTAAACAAACTACCACTATTTAGTTGAATACTGCATTAATTTGTAACTCATGAAGGTAAATTTACTGTACTTTAAAGTTACAAACATGATTGTCAATTAATGAATGATGTCATATAAACATGCATAATTTTTCTTAATTAATTAATTACTGGAGAAATTAAGAAATGAAATGTGTCATCAGCAGTCAAAAAATAGCTCAAGAGGATATCATAGACCAAAATATCCCACAAACTGGGCATCATCAAGAGGATCTGGAATGCAAGCAATTTTTCTAGAATCTGGCCAGAGATCTTGTGGGACTGGAGTTTTCTTACCACAAAGGGCAGGCACCAACTTCCAACCTACCAGAAAACCAGGTCAGTGCACTCTAAATTATTATATATAATATGCCGCAATATGTAGGCTACAAATTAACTGAGAATCATGTTCATCCATGCAGCTTGCTCTCCTGTCCTCCTTCCTTCCCGCGTTGTTCAAGCTCTCAATCTCAACGTCCATGAAATAGGCTTACAGATTTCACCTCAAAAAGGTTCTCTTTTATACCCATTTTATCAAGGGAAAATGATGTATACACCCCCAATATTTCATAAAATAGATAAATATATTTTTTGTCTTCAAAAATGAACATAGCACCCCCAAAATTTGGTTAAAATTAATGACATATTCACCCCTAAAGTTTTATAAGAATGACAGTTATACCTCTAAAATTTCGTTTAATAACTAAAAAAACTAATACTATAATTTATATTGTCAAATTAATATGTTTACAGTTCTCGCCCCCTCCTTGCAATTCTAAAAATATATTATTTTTATGAAATTTAAGGGGTGTATATGTCATTTCAATGAAATTTTAGGGGTATATATATGTGATTTTTATTAATTATTTCTTATTTTATAATTTGATCGTTAATAACAAGAGAAGTGATACACATACTTACACTTTTACCGAAAATAACTACACATTCTCACTGTAGCTACAGTGAGAAATGTGTAGTTATTTTCGGTAAAAGTGTAAGTATGTCTATCATTTTTGTAATAACAATAATAAACTATCTTCAAATATATGCAGATTCCAAAACTAATAAATCAAAAGGTGGGGACTGCAATTCAGTGAAAAATAAAGGGGGCAATGACGTGTCAGGAAAATGCAGATTGATCTCACAGAATCAGAATTATTCTTCAGCAGAAATATTTCTTCCAAAGGAATGGACTTACTAGCTAGCTTATAAATTATCAAAGTGGAGCTGTTAATTACCATTTGCACTTACATTCCATAAAAGAAAAAGATCCTAATTTATTGGTGTGCTCTTGAATGTTGATTCCCCACATTGTAGTTTAAATAATTAACAACAGCACAAAATGTCATTATGATCTATGTTATTGGTTGAAATATATTTTTAATTTGTGACTCATAATAATGTAAAGTTTCATAATAGCTTGCTTTAATCACTTACTGATTTAGCTTATTTCTTAATTTTTTACCATTTGTAAATTAAAGATATGTATGTTTTTTAATTGATCAATGATATTGTACTTATATATGTTATTAATTGTCATATATATGCTGACTGTTAAATGATGGTTGACTTGGATTCAGGAAATCGTCCAAATCTCAAATTTTAATCTAAAAAGTTATTATTTTTGTTTAGGATTCAGAATTTTATTTCATCTTGAATCATAATAGGGACGATAACTATTAGGATATGACGTTCTGATTGCTATCGTTAGTGGGCATGGTTCAGTTTAGTATTGTTGACACATAAATCTAGTTAACTATAAAATTAATGAATAAGGGACGATATAAAAATATAGACACAAATTTGTGTGGTTCCGCATTTTAACCTACATCCACATGAGTAACTTCACTACCGTCAAAGATTACAAGAGTACATGTATCATCTCTTTCGATTGGGAGAGGCACTTTTTATAGCCTCACACATATAACATTCAATTTTAACCAAAACATCATCATCTATCCTCATCTCCTTTTACGTTTGGGGATAGAATTATTGAGTTGAAAGTAAGGGTGAATAATTCGGTTTCGATATCAGTTTTGAGTAGAATCGAAATCTATCTTAAGAAAAAATCATTTTCTTACTAATTTGAACTGAAATTTATCCAATTAAAATATATTATTTATTGATTTCAATTCGGTTTCGGTTCGGTTCCAAGTTACCCTATTTATTTGTTATTATCCAACTTGCACCCATGATGCCACACGTATCATTTACCAAATTGTCTATGTACCCATTATGTGTGCGTAGTAAGTGCACTGATCTCATGGTGCAGTTTGTAGAGGAAGCTGGTGCTGCTGCAGCAAGTGAACGAGAGACTGAAGTATTACAATTTAATTTGGTTACTGTGTTCTTACAACGAACTTTGAACAATCAGTAAACCGAACTGGAATGATACAATTTGAACAGTGAAACAAATGACAACAACACAATTAATAGAACAGGACAATCGCAGAAGAGAACGCGAAAAACAGTAAATTAGTCCAGCGATGAAGGCAGAATTCCGAGGCTTGTTGATGCGGCAACAATCTCCTTAAAACAAATTCGTCCCCTACCGATTGTGCAGTAGTACGCGAGACGTCTGTTTCCCAGGATGCAACGGAAAAAGAGGAAATTGGGCACCACCAAAATCGACTGCCACGAACAAGAAGTGCTTGAACTCTTCTAAAAAGAAAACTTAAAACTTGTTTCTGTATTCAACTCTACAAAAACGAAAATACACACATCTATTAAAAAGATATTAACATGCCAATTAAATTGAGTTAGTGGGAGACCTTCCATTTGATTTGTAACCACTTAGTTAATTAATAAAATTGAATTAACTGTTATGGAACATCAAAAGCTTGGAAAAAATAAAGAGGAGGCTTGCAAAAATTCGCTAGGCGGGCTCGCACATTTTGGTCCGGCATTCGTGTACGCAGGACACGCGGGTGCACACGAGCCAAGCTTGATTCGGATTTGATTTGCACCCCCCCCCCCCCCGCGCACGTAGAGAGAGCCTCTATCCTTACAACTCTTACCCATCTACATATGAGCAATCATATATAAGCATAATATTCCCTCTATAGCTTTCCCATATGGGACAAGCTTATTTTTCTTTATTTTCCAACACCAATGGGTGAACTTTGAGCAACAATTTCTCATTCACCCAAGCACCATTTTAAGCATATGAATATACCATTTCGAACTACTCAGGAGAGTATCCGAATCATTCAATAACAACCACTAACACGAAGTGGACCATGCTTGAAATTGTGCCTCAAAATGCTTATTCATAAGCATTTTCCAACAATCCCCCACATGAATGAAATTGGCGAAAAACGTTGAATAAAATTATTTTATAAAACATTTTATTTTGACCTAGAAGAGTTCAACGGTTCAACACCTGCATAGGATAGGTAGGCTTCAACCTTTGAACCTTCCCTTGTGAAAATATATCTCATTTACTGGCTGACAGTGGACACGATGTCATTGAACTGTACTGCCGTTCATGTAAATGGAGAACATATATCACACAGATGTTTTACCTAACACATCTGAGTTCTCATTGTTATGCTCATTTTGGCCATGAACATCAACCTGGTTCTGCAAGAGTTTCTAAGAATTGTGCCCCGTACAATTCCCTTTGAAGCGGCCCCACTTCTCTCTCACATAGGTGATTTCTTATTTAAGAGCATCTCGTAATACTCTGCTCGGATTCCCGACGCATAAGAATCATTAAAAGCCTTTGCTTAACCTCAATCCTACGAGCATCACTATTTCATTTCACCATAGGAATGGACTTGAGGGTAAACCCCCCACAGTGAACCAATTATGTCTTTTACGAGTAGGTTTTCCATTGAACCTAGATCTTGGGATCTCCAGTCAACAAGGTTGGGTTTTCCTTCGTAATAAACATTTATCTAATGGGGTTAGTCCCATTCCCCTCGATGATTTCACAACCAACTCTCTATTTAACCCTTTGGTTAGCGGATCCGCAATGTTATCCTTTGACTTTACATAGTCAATCGAAATAACTCCAGTAGAGAGTAACTGTCTAACGGTATTGTGTCTACGACGAATATGTCTAGACTTACCATTATACATATTGTTATGTGCCCTTCCAATTGCAGATTGACTATCGCAATGAATGCAAATTGCTGGCACTGGCTTAGGCCAACTTGGAATATCCTCTAGAAAATTTCGAAGCCATTCTGCTTCTTCAGCACACTTGTCTAATGCAATGAATTCTGATTCCATTGTAGATCTGGCTATCACAGTCTGTTTGGAGGATTTCCACGATATAGCTGCACCTGCTAGTGTAAACACATAGCCACTGGTAGACTTTGAGTCTTTCATATCAGATATCCAATTAGCATCACTGTATCCTTCGACTACAGCTGGATATCTATGATAGTGCAACCCATAATTACGAGTAAAACGTAAGTACCTAAGTACTCTCACTATTGCTTTCCAGTGATCAACCCCTGGATTACTCGTATATCTGCTGAGCTTGTTTACTGTACAGGCTATATCAGGCCTTGTACAACTCGATAGGTACATCAAACTCCCGATACTCTAGAGTATTCTACTTGAGATATACCATCTCCCATATTCTTTGATAGGTGTAGACTCACATCTAAAGGAGTTCTAGCCACAGCAGAATCATCATTGTTGAATTTACCAAGAATCTTGTCCACATAGTGCGACTGATCAAGAATAAGTCCATCTGAACTTCTCGAGATCTTTATTCCTAGAATGACATCTGCTAGACCCATGTCTTTCATGTCAAACTTAGATTTTAGCATATTCTTGGTAGATTTCACCATTTTAACATTACTCCCGACAATCAATATGTCATCAACGTAGAGACATAAAATGACATAGCCAACTTCTGTCTCTCTGACATAAATGCATTTATCACATTCATTGATTTTGAAACCATTTGCCAACATGGTGTCATCAAACTTTTTATGCCACTGTTTCGGAGCTTGTTTCAATCCATACAAGGATTTAACTAACTTACAGACTTTCTTTCCTTGTCCTGGAGCTATAAAGCCTTCAGGTTGTTCCATGTAGATTTCTTCATCTAAATCTCCATTCAGAAAGGCTGTTTTCACATCCATCTGATGTACCTCAAGATTGCGCAAAGCTGCAATTGCTAGTATCATCCTTATGGAATTTATTCTCGTTACAGGAGAATAAGTATCAAAGTAATCAAGACCTTCACGTTGTCTGTAACCTTTAATTACAAGTCTTGCTTTGTACTTGTCAATTGATCCATCTGCCTTCATTTTCTTTTTGAAAATCCACTTGGACCCTAACGGTTTACATCCTGAAGGAAGATCCACTAACTCCCATGTGTGATTTTGTAAGATGGATTCAATTTCACTATTGATGGCATCTTTCCACAAAGCACCATCAACTGACCTTACAGCTTCGTTATAGCTTTGAGGATCATTTTCTAGCAAAAATGTCAAAAAATCTGGACCAAATGATTTTTCCGTTCTAGCTCTTTTGCTACGTCTTGGTTCAAGTTCAACAACTTGTTGATCCTCCGGAACATTTATTGTTCTCGGTCCTGACTATCTTCAATGATAGTCTCATGTACCCGTTTGTGTACATTTGAATTCGAATTAGTTTTACAAGGAAAAACGTGTTCGAAAAAGGATGCATTCCTCGACTCCATTATCGTATTCTTGTGAATATCTGGTATATTAGACTCATGCACAAGAAATCGATAAGCATTACTGTTATGCGCATATCCTATGAAAATACAATCAACAGTTTTTGGTCCTATCTTCACCTTTTTAGGTGGAGGAATAATACCTTGGCAAGACACCCCCACACTCGTAGAAATTTGTAGGAAGGTGCTCTTCTTTCCACATCTCATAAGGAGTTTTCCCTGCATCTTTCCGTGGTACCTTATTTAAAAGGTAATTAGCTGATAAAACAGCTTCTCCCCACATATTCTGAGGTAACCAGAGCTGATTAACATAGCGTTCATCATCTCTTTCAAGGTACGATTCTTCCGTTCTGCAATCCCATTGGATTGAGGTGAATAAGGAGCTGTGGTTTGATGTATGATTCCATTTTGTTCACAAAGTGATTCAAAAGGAAAAACATACTCACCACCACGATCACTTCTCAACTCCTTAATTCTTTTGTTCAGTTGATTCTCAACTTCATTCTTATAGAGAACAAATTTCTCTATAGCTTCGTCCTTGCTTTTCATCAAATACACATAGCAAAATCTAGTGCAATCATCAATAAAGGTAATAAAATATTTATTACCGCCTCTCGATTGTATTGAATTAAAATCACATACATCGGTATGAATAAGATCAAGTGGTTCAGAGTTTCTTTCAATACTATGAAAAGATGATCTAGTTAGTTTTGCCTCAACACAAGTATCACACTTATGTTTGTTATCAATTTTAAAATTGGAATGTGGTTCATGTTAATTAATTTCCGTAATGAATTAAAATTAACATGTCCTAATCTACCATGCCATAGATTAGAGTACTCAACAATATAAGCAGAAGAACTAGCTTTATTGATATTCTTAGGTTTAACAACCATTACATTGAGCTTAAAGAGCCCATCAGTTACATACCCTTTTCCCACATACATCCCATTTTTAGTTAAAACTACTTTATCAGACTCGAACACCATCCGGAATCCATGCTTGTTCAGAAGTGATCCAGACACAAGATTCTTCCGTATTTCTGGTACATACAGAACATTGTTCAAAGTCAACTCTTTCCCAGAGGTCATCTTCAGAATCACCTTGCCTTGACCTTCAATCTCAGATGTTGCTGAATTGCCCATGTATAATTTTTCCCCATTACCAGTAGGCTCAAATGAAGAAAACATGCTCTTGTCCGAGCACACATGTCGAGTGGCACCAGTGTCAATCCACCACTCTCTTGGGTTAGAACCCACCAGATTCACCTCAGAAACCACAGCTGAAAGGTTAATGTCTGAAACATCTTGAGTCATGTTTTCCATCACATTAGCCTCTTGATTCTTTTTCTTCTTCGGCAGTCTGCACTCAGAAGACTTGTGACCCATTTTGTCACAATTGAAGCATTTTCCTTGAAATTTGAATTTCTTGGAAACTCCTCCTTGAGGGCCCATTTTTGACCCTTTTTTCTTGAGGTTCTTGTTCTTATGGCCATGTTCAACAACATTTACTTTGGCCTCATGAGTTATTCCCCTCTTGTCAGATACTCTGTAATCTTCCTCAATTCTAAGCTTAAGAACCAAGTCTTCAATGCTCATTTCTTTTCGCTTATGCTTTAGATAATTCTTGAAATCTTTCCAACCAGGTGGTAGTTTTTCAATTATCGAGGCTACTTGGAATGTTTCACTTAAAACCATCCCCTCAGCATGAATTTCTGCTAGAATAATTTGCAATTCTTGTACTTGACTTAACACAGTTTTGGAATCAATCATCTTAAAATCTAGGAAACGGCCTACGACAAATTTCTTAGTACCGGCATCCTCAGTTTTATATTTCGGTCTAAAGATTCCCAAAGCCCTTTTGCTGTTTTCATCCCGGCATACACACTGTACAAGGAATCACTCAGCCCATTTAGCACATAATTCCTACATAGGATTCAGAATGTTTCCACCAAGATCGATCGCACTGATCACTTGGATATCAATCTCACCCTTATAAAAAGATATAAGGTTGTGATTTCCTTTAATATCATTTAAAAGATGAAGTGGTTATCTTAAAGTTGGTAATATATTGATTTATTAACCTGGAACACTAAATATGTGTAAGCCTCTGTCGATGGTCAGACACAAATACCCAGTTTAACCCAATTGAACCATATGTCTATGTCAATCAAATTATCTGGATTCATTAAGTTTAAGTTCCAATTATGGCTACCCTCGCCCGACAGGTATATTCCTATCCTGTAAGGAAATCTATTAAAGGGTTATCCATCCTCAAGGAAGATCGTGGGTATTAAGTTTAAGGCTAAAACCTAAAATCCCTATGTCTAGTTCATTTTAGATTTACCATATCAATCTTATTGGTGATCAGACAACAAGAAGCATTAAGCTTAAGACTTAATAAATAAACCTTTAAATTACCCAACTATAAAATAAGCCCTTATGAACGGTGATTTAAAAGTCATCACAACCCCTAATTAACTAACACATAATTAGGACTAGTAAATACATAAAATTAAAAGACATAAAGTAAAAATGCTGAAAAGTAAATTACAATAAAATAAAATGCTAAGGTAAAAGGAATTACTTTTACTACTACTAATTTAGATATCTCCCATAAAATAATATATAAACTTGTGTTAAATTTACCAACCGACCAGTCTGGCGGTATCCGGATTAAGTCAAATTAAGTCCAACCAGCCATTAAGGCGGAACCAAAAATAAATTTACCAACCGACCAGTCTGGCGGTATCCTTGATTAGTCAGGTTTAAAACAGATTAAAATTAAATTACCAACCGACCAATATAGCGGTATTCCTTATTAAGTCAATATTTTAAATAGTTAATATATTATTTTTAAGGGAGATTAATCTAAATAGCAATAGTAGAAGAATTACCTTTCACCCTAGCTGAAAAAGTTACTTCAACATGGTGAATAGTAAAAACTGTAAAAAGTAAAAATTAAATTACTATTATTACAAAAAGTAATTAAAATTATTTACAAAAGTAAAAATAAAAAAATAAAAAAAAAAATTCTAGAGAGAGAAACTCTCTCTAGAGAGAGAAATCAAGAGAGAGAAAGGTGTGTAAAATTCTGAAATTCGCGCAGTATTTATAGAAATATTTTTCACTGTTTGGGCGTCGCGACGCCAAGGAGTTCAGCGTCGCGACGCTGGATTTGTCGACGTGGCACGCTGAGGAGACGACACGTAGCAAGGCGGCTGACTGTTCACGCGACACGTGTCAAGGCGGCTAATTCTCAATTATTGTGATGACGTCATTGATGACGTGGCGATGACGTGGCGCTGACGTGGCGATGACGTGGCGTAGGCGTGTGTTGCATTTGTCGGCACAATAGGATTGCGACACGTGGCGACACGTGTCAAGTTGTGATTGGCTGAGGCTGACGTGGCATGTTGACTCGGTTGACCTGCTGACGTGGACGATGATGTGGCATTACACGTGGCGAGGTTGACTTGTTGACCGATGATGTGGCTGATGACGAGGCGACACGTGTCAAGTCTGAGTGTCGGCAGCATATGATGATGACACGTGGCACGGCGCATGTTAGCAGATGGGATGTGATGGTGACACGTGTCACGGCGCATTTTAGCAAAGTCAAACTTCTTCAAATGGTTGACCGTTGACCTGGCGCACGTTAGCAGATTCGGCTCACGCTGGGCGTCGCGGCGCGCTGTGCTCCAGCGTCGCGACGCGCAAAAGACGAAAATAACCCTGTTGACGCATTTTTGTCCGGTTTTGCCCCAAATTGCCTCCAGTGCTGTCCAAACTTTATTTATCTGCAAAATAACAATAAAACACATCAAAACGTTCACAAAACTCAAGAAACTATACAAAATATTAAGTTAAATGAGTGGGAAATAGTGATATAAATACCACTCATCACACCCCCAAACCTAACATTTTGCTAGTCCTCGAGCAAAATACAAAATAAAATAACTTAACAAAATTTAACTAAGCCATTTTCGTAGGGATCACGGTTGCATTTAGCATATGCAACAAGCCTTTAAACCCCTAGGTGTCCCTAGTGGACGAGTTGTAGTCTCGTGAGGGTTTACAGCAATGATACCCACAAACATTTTACAAAAGTAAAAAGTTAGTAAAACTAATGCACACAAAAGCAAAAAGACAAGAGAAAAGTGAATAAAGAAAGTTAATGACTAATCAGGTGAAAATTCTACTCCAAGTTACTAGTTGTTTTGTTTCTTTCTAAATTACCGAATAAGTAAATTCTCCGATTATTTTTACCATTCTCCATATACACAGCCAACAAAATATTAATCAACTCATTTTTGCTCACAACAGTCATAAGTGCAGTTGATAAGAGAGTAATATTTTTGTCCTACAGTTCTATCAGATTTCACACCTTTTTGTAGCAATGGAATAATTTTATGATTTTTCTGATTTTTTCTTTTGATTTTTTTCTCTATTTTTTATTTTTATATAATACCTTCCGTCTATGTAGCGAGCTTTGGGTCGGTGGCTCCCAAACCAGTTGGCTTTAGGGCACCAGGTGTTGAGACACCCCTACGAACTTAATTACTCAGATCAGATATATATATATTTTTGCAGCATCTTCGATCCATGTAACGAGCTTTGGGCCAATGACTCCCAAACCAGTTGGTTTTAGGGCACTAGGTATTAAAACACCCTTACATACTTAATAACTCGGATCTCGGACGTTTTTTTTTTTTTTTTTTTTTACTCCATCACTATTTAGAGATGCTTCCTCCAATTAAACTATAGCACGGAATATTACAAACTTTTCAATTTTAGCTCATGTCCGTATGTTTCCATGTATGTTGATAATATCTGCCAACTGAGCATAAGAATATCCATTTTAGTGTGTTTAAGGAGAATTCACAAATTAAATAATTAAAAAGGAAATAAACAAAAATTAACTTGTTTCGAAATAGGTTTGAGATACGTCTCAGGAGTGGAAATTCCTTACTCGGCTATCTCTTACCAATTTCACCTTTTTAGTCAAAATAAAAACAAAAAAAATGCAAAATATTTTTGTAATTTTTGAAAATTTTTCAATTTTTTTGTATTTTTCGAAAATTTTTGAACTAAAAATAAAAACAACATACAACAAAAAACAAGGTACTAATCAACTAAATCCCTCCCCCAAACCTAAATGAGACATTGTCCCCAATGTCTTAACTGTAAAAGGAGAGTTAGAAGGTTATACCTGGTCAGCTGAAATTTTACAGGAAAAATTATCGATAAAGATTTATGTCCAAATTACGATTCTTACCACGATTGTTATTTGACCATTTTTCATTAAAAATTTTGGCAGAATCACTTCTAAAATCTCAAAATTTCCCAAAATTCACCCTAAAAAAATTATTACCAATCAAATCCCAACTTTGGTATTTTCAGAAAAATTCGACAGAGTCTCCCCTGAATTTTGATTATCCAACACAACCTAAATCTATCAAATGCCACCACCAAACTTCAAATATCAAACTCAATTTCTTCGCCCCCAATTACTACGAATCAAATTCAACCATCCAACACTTCGTAATCCAATCCACAGTCAACCAATTCACAATTCAATTTTTCAATTTACCCAATTACCAAATCAATTTTTTATCAAATCATTACCGTATTTTCAAATTCTGATTTTGGCAGTGGTGGGTTCTCTCGGCTCTGTTGGTTTTGGCTTGGATTTCTGGTCGTTGGTTGTTGGACGGCAGTGATGGTCACGGCTTCTCTTGGTTCTGGTTTGTGTGTCTCGGCTGTGGTGGTTCGCGGCTTTGGGTTGAAGATCCGTAATGGTCGGTCTTGTGTGGTTCGGTTCAGGCGAGACAGTGGCGATGGTTGCGGCTGGGCTGATTTGTCTCAGTTTGGTTGCAGGTGATGGCTTCTGGTGTGGTTGATGATGGTGGCTCGGTGACGGCGGTTGAGTCACGGCTCTGGTTTGGTTTTGTTCGGTCGTGAGTGGTTGATGAAGATCGGTTTTGACTCGGCGAGGAAAGGGCTCGGTCACGGCCTCGGTGGCTGCTGAGTTTCGGTGGATTCGGCGAAGCTTGGTTCTTGGTGGCTGCTCACGGTGTGGATCTCGGCTGACGAAGACTCGGTCACGGCAAGGAGATAGTGGCTCGCGGTGGTGATGGCTGGTGGTGGTTCGGTTCTGGTGGCTCAGTAAAAGCTTGGTGTTTGACATGGCGAAGGTTGCGGCTGTGGTGAAGATGGGTTTCTGGTTTTTGGTAGGTGATTGGTTGAGGATGAAGAAGATGAAGAGTGAAAGGAGATGCTGCCAGCGCCCTGCTTATGTTCTGTGATTTTGAGGCAGCGTCGCGACGCTGATTTTATTTATTTTTTTTTATTTTTTTTTTGGCAAAACCATGTCTTGCGACGGATAAATCCATAGGGATGCCTCTCAAGAGGTGATCCTTACCGGCCGTCTCTTCTGGATTGACTTTGTATCTTCGTGATTTTGTCAAATTTTTATTTTGAAAATCCGCTTGCACTGCCTTCTTGTTCTGAAAAATCCGTTTTTATTTTTCCTGCAAAACTAACACACAAAATTAAAAGTTCACACAAAATATGAAAAATAAATTACAACAAAATTGCATGGGTTGCCTCCCTACTAGCGCTAAATTTTTCGTCTTCAGCCAGACGTGACTGAAATCTATTTGTCAGGAGGTTTCAATGTCGTTTTGGATGTCCGATTAAAGACAATCCCGTGAGCGTTGCTTTTGAAGGGTCTCTTCCAACGGTAAAGTGGCAGAAATAATTTTTTCTCATTCAGTGCTCGTGCCACTTTTTACTCCTTTTTGCTCCAGTGGTTCCTGCAAAGAAAGAAATAAAATCAGGAGTCTCGTATGATGCTTGACTTGAAATGGAAATTCCATTCTGTCAAGCTTCTGGGTGATATCTTTGATTTGTACTCCCCAAAACAGCGATGTTTTTCCTGAATGCTCTGGATTTTTATTAAGTTCTGATAGTTGCTCCTCCATTTGCTCCTGTTTCTTGCTCCACCTGAGGATGAAAAGATGAGTCAGACATTAGGTCTTCTCCTC
>SKCR01049373.1:0-39375 GCA_019454045.1 Zanthoxylum bungeanum
GTCCCTAAAACTATCCATTTAATAATGTTATTGAGGGTAATTTAGAAATTTTATATTTTAAAAAAAATTTAAAAATAATAATAATAAATTGGCAATAAGCCTTTGGCAACGATTTCCTGCCACACAAGCCTAACGGTTACTAGCTGTTGGGCTTGTGCAGTTCCAACCGGAACCTTAACGGTTCTAGTGGGAACCGTGGAACCTTATGGTTTGTTTAAATCGTAAGGTTTCAATTCTAACTTATGATTCTGGTTGGAACCTTCCAGTTTCTCCGGTTCAATTGCGGTGGAACCCTAACCGAACCGAAAAGAACCAACTCTGATTCCGGTTCTCGAACCCCAACCCAAAGGAACCAAAATCGGAACATTTCGGTTCCTTCCGGTTGGTTTCAATTCTAAACCAGAATCTTTTGGTCAGGTCTACATGTTTATAAATAACCAATGTGGTAAGATCCTAACACATTATTTGTTTCATGGTTTATCATGGTTTCATATAGTATGTGATAGTTCAAATTGTTGTTTGTTTTGACTTCCATGTTTATGCTATAGTTTCTCATTGTATTCTCATGGTTTGAAAAACCATGAATTTCGAAGAATTTTTTAAATCATGGATTTGGTGGTTTGCCATGATTTTATAATTTTGTATTCTTAAATAGCATTAATAAAATTTTAAAATGTCAATTCTACCCTATTAAATATATTATATTAATAAAGAAAAATAGTTAAAAGGTCTTCCTAAACATGTTTGAGGGCATAAGTGACTCAATTTCCATAAAACATAAGAAATGTTTAAGGGCATTTTAGTTATTTTATCATTTTTGGAACCATATCATATCATCAAACCAAATAAAAATATATTATTTAATTATACCATACTATACAATCTTCCCATACATCCTCAAGGGGCGTTGCTTGGTAGTGTGGAGTTCAGGATCTAACCTTGAGGTCATAGGTTCGAATACAATGAGTGTGTTTCTTGTTAGAGTCTAGGACAACCAGAGGTTTTACCCGCTCCGCTTAAGCCCATAAGGGGTTGTTTGGCGTCGGGGTTTCCAACATTCCGAAAAAAAATCTTCCCATACGTAATAAAAGTAATTACAATACAATATCATATTATACCATATATTATTAAATCATGGTACATTTCATCCAATAATATGTAAAGGTTTGATTTAAAGGGAATTCAATCTTTGGTCCTACAAGAATATGATTAATTTACTTGTAATTTTTTTTAATGCTACAAATAATTTAAAATTATACGAAGTAATGAAAGGTCCTAAGAAATAATTTTTAAAAATATTGGTATCGTTATCGGGAGAGATATCAATAGATTTGATTTATTAAAATAATCATTAATTAATCATCAACTATTATAAAAATAGAGAAGAATATGTCAATGCATCGCTGGAAGGGAAACCTACCTAATCTCCTTAAACAACTTTTTAAAAATAAATTTTTAAGAAATATCATCCATACAATAAAATTGACATGTCTTTGTTTTTCGATATTTTAGTATTTTGAGATTTATATATGATTACGATAATCTTGTGTGGAATCAAAACGCCGATAAACAATAAATAGTAGGATTGTTAATAAGTTGACCAGATCATAATTGTTTTTTTTTTTTTTAATTCGAACCGATTGGATTAAGATAAAAACTGAATCCGAAATTTGAAATTTAAAGAGTGGACCACAATATTTTTGAGGTCGGGTCATTGATTTGAAATTCAATTTTTTTTGTTAAAACCAGATTTGCGTTAGATTTTAATCGAATTTAAAACTATAAAACTGATTTAATATGATCTTTTTATTGAAATTAAATCAAATTCCGGTATTTTTTTTAAATTTGACTGAAATCAACTTAAATATAATTTTGTTTCTAGAAATTTAGGTCCGTTTATTTCAATGTAAAATGATTTCCATAAATAAAATATTTTTCAATAATAATTATTTTTTAAAAGCAATGTGTTTTCTAATATTTGACTCTCGCCTGGAAATATTACTCAGAAAAAAGTTTTCAAATGTTTGGCGTATCCAATTTTTTCAGAAAATATTTTTTGGTAGTTAGAAGCATGAATGGCAAAAAGGTCCGGATCGGGCCTGGATCTGCTTAGACACAAAAGATCCAGGTTTGTAAAAAATTTCGGATTTGAATAGTGAAAGTCCAAACCCATTCATATATATATATTTTTAATTTTATACAAATATAATTGAAAAAAGATTTTAAAAAATCAGTATTTTTGGATCCAGTTCGGGTATATCTGAATCCAAATTCACACGGGTCCGGATTTCCAAGATCTGGGTCCATCATTTTATTAATTTTATAAAAATATAACTAAAAAAATAAAAAATAAAAAATAAAGATTTCTAGATCTGGTCCAGGTATATCAAGATCCGGATTCACGCGGGTCAAGATTTTCGGGAACCGAGTCCCAAATTTTATTAATTTCATACAAATATAATTGAAAAAGTAAGGAAAATTCATCTGGATATACTCAGATTCGGATTCACTTGAGTCTAGAATTCCAAGGCTTGAGTCCATAATTTTATTAATTTTACATAAATATATTTTAAAAATATTTTAAAAAATTCGGATATAAGGATCAGGTTCAAGTATATCCGGATCTAGATCAACCCGAGGACGAAATTCCAGGACTTGAGTCCATGATGAGATCTTGTGTATCAGAACGTAGAAAATATCTTCTCTCTTGATCTAGTTTTTGGCGGTGTGCTCTGTAGAGTACCCATTCACTCATCCTATAGGCCAATGACTACCATCTGTTTAAGGTGGTAAGGAAATACATAGAGCAACCCGAGAATCTGTTATCAGAGCTATGTATAGTCTTGTCAGAGATCATGGAATGTAGTATGTCTTTCCTTATATGAGTAGAGAGAACTCATTTATCAACCATGACTTCTCATACACCTTCAGATTCAAACCCTACTGAACTTGTTAGACTTTATTCCAGTTATTCTTTCCCTCGTTCATGTTCTAAACGTGTCTCTTCAAAAATTAAAAATATTTTGGAATACTCTTATCTTTTAGAAGGAGCTTAGATTGGAGAATCTTCCATGCCTTTAGTTAACCATTATAATATGTAGAAACGACCCAACTTTGTTGCTAGAAGTATTCATACACTTATCTCTATCAGGCGTCCTAGGCCAAAAAATATGTTCAATCCTCAAAACTGGACTCTCCAAGCAACCAAGACAAAACAATAGATTACATTAGAGATCACTGATGAATTCATCTCTAACTGGAAAAGAGAAAGCTATACCTATCTCCATATGTGTGCACTCTCCATGCAGGGAGTGTCCTCCTCACCTTTTATCCAAACATTAATCTGTCGTTACAAGAACCCAATCTGCCTACTACTTTGAAGGTCCAAGTCCCGATCCAGGGCTCAGTAATAACCTCAAAGGTGGCAACTTTACATCACCAGTTGGTCTATAAGCTTCAAAACCCTGCCTTAGATCTTCCAATTTCCCAATCTTCTTCTGATGCACTTGTGATCCTCACGGATACCGAAAGCATTTCGACCATTGTACAAATTCCTCGCCATATTCAAAAAAAGAAATTATTGAGTCTAATGCCTCTCGAGTGATTATCCAATTATGAGAAGTTCCATAAAGACTATCAACCCATTCAGAACACCGAAGCCACTTTTGACAGACAACTGCATGGTATAGTAAGAATCATCTTCTAGTTCTAACGCCCGAGAGAAGCTTCATTTTCATACTATTTTATGATCTCCCCTGCCACCTGGCCCAAAGAAAAGAATATACTCATCAATGCCTTTAGTGAAGAAGGCCTTCCTATTAATGCAGCAAAGATTAATGCCCACTTTATCTGATATATTCCAGAAGCACGGATGTGTGATCCAAAATATCTATGTCAAGAATAAGAAGAAGAGATTCATCGTATAAGCTGCAAACAAAGAGAAGAACACATACAACTCCTCGTAAACAGCAGAAACCTTATAGAGATGATTCTGATTCAAAGCTATGGATCGAAATCCATAAAAGAAATCCCGGAAAAGAGATGATTCTGATTCAAGAGCCCATATATTTAGAAGCATAGATGCTACATACCGAAAGTTCCAAAGTCTCTCCTTCAGACATAGCTATGTAAGATGTACAATCCTACGTCATCATCTAATCGGGAGCAGTTTCCTCCTTTAGAAAAGCATACGGAGCATCAGACAAAGGTTATTACGGAACCCTTTATGACCATCTATAGTTACTCCTAGTGGACAATTAAAAAAACTGCAACAGTTTGATGCAGTTCTTAATTGGAAAACTCAGAATGCTAAGGCATAAAATACTATTATCCACAGTATTGAAACGAAAGTTAATCATGTGGTGAGAGACATGTTCAACAAATTGATGCCAAGGTAGACTCTTTAATATATAGTACAGCTTCAACAACTCAACTGGATCAAGAATTAAGGGCTATGATAAATCATAGGTATTATTGGCTAAGAGTTTGTCCAAAAAGAAGCTGAGATTATAATGCGTAAGGTTGAGCTAGCTTGGATGGAATCAGATAGACGACCTCTATATTCTCCCTCTTCATCACATAATCTCTACTAGAACAGTTTCCCTTTTATTACCTATCAACCATTTTACTTTACGTTCCCATCAATATCTAACTATTCAAAAATGTCTAGTATGACCCATGAGTTATTGAACCTTCATCCTCTAGACAAACACCATTTATGACACAGGTTTCCAAACCTAACCTTAATCCTAACTTTACATAACCACTCACATGTAAAGACCCTGAAAACCAAGTCCCTCATCAGATTACATCACAATCAATACCGCTTATCTCCTCAGTCCCACTTCCTTACACAAAAGCCAATGAAAGAAAGCAGTCCGTGTATGCTCAACAACTGTCCACTCAGATTTATCAACCTACTCATATTCAATTTGGATATGAAGTTTCGACAGAGATAGAGTCCACTGGAGAACCTTCTGATTCCGAAGCTGAGATAACAGATATTACTAATCTGCTGATGGATATATCTATATGAAGTTTTGACAGAGATTGTTGTAAATATGAATTTTTATAAAAATTGGTTTTAATGTTTTGAGGAGTTACAAGAATTTAATTGTTGGAGAAGTTAAAAAAAAAAATTAATAATAATTTTTATTTATTGTTTATGTTACAATTAGTGGTATAATGAACAATAACTACCAATTTACTCCCTGTCAGTTTTTATGGTGTTTTGACCTTTCATTCTATATGGATGATATATTATGGTTAAAGCTCTTGTCGTTCCTATTCTCTTGAAAAACAGATTTTGAATCTGAAGTCTGTAGCTGTATCTTCCTTTGTTAAGCCTGCTTACTCTTTTGAGTTCAAAAGTTTTCTTCTTTCATTTCTTTTTTGTACTCATATTCATCATTCTCTTTCGCTATTTTTTAGATTAAGAAAACGGAAAAAAAAAAGTAATAAATAAATGCCTGCCATTGGGGGATTTGACAAGGGTAATGGGAGAGAGTACCCTGGAAACCTCACTCCATTTGTTTTAGTAACTTGTATTGTTACTGCCATGGGTGTCCTCATCTTTGGTTATGATATTGGGATTTCTGGTGGTGTATTGTGTGGCAGTGGCAGCCGGTGTGGCTGCTGTTGTGGTGTTCCGGCGGAGGGATTAAGAGAGATGGCAAGTGTGGGAAGGTAAATGACATAGTGAAGGAGTTTGAGCAGAAGTGCGGTACACCTATCGCTAAGCTGAAACAAGTGGCTGATGCTATGACTGTTGAGATGCATGCAGGGCTTGCATCTGAAGGTGGCTGCAAGCTCAAAATGATCATTAGTTTTGTGGACAATCTCCCAACTGGGGTGTTGTTGGGTGCAGGACTTAAATTTTGGATATGTTAAATGTGTCCGTTGTTTGTTTTTGAAAACACCGAATTTAGAAATCACTGAAACAATATAGTTTAGAAAACCCCATATTTTTTTTTTTTGATGGTTCCGAGCAAATTATTTTGGGTGTGAGTATACCAATCGGTTTTGTGTAAAATCGATTGAGACATTGTTTTATGGGCTTGTTTTATCCTGGGGACGGCGGGGCTGACATACTGCTAGCACAAATTCCGGGCAGAGCCGCGAAACGTCTTAAAGAGAGCGACTTAGTCCGCGACTTAAGCCTACTTGAATTTTTAATTCACTGGTGAACGATAATATTATTCTAATTTGTGTTTATTGTTCCAACAGAGATAGAGTCCACTGGAGAACCTTCCTTCCAATTCTACTAATCAACAGTCAACAGACTCATCTAAACCTACCAACGGTCTTTAGTTCAGTTTTGATAATGTCCCTGCAATTTAAGCTACAAGAATGTGCAGCTTAGATAGAGGTAACCAAATTGTCTTGAGAGAATTCGCCTTCACGATAAGCTCGTTGAGGGAATGGTTTATGAGTCTCGGTGATTACAGACAAATTCAGTTCTTTTAAATAGAACAAGCTTCTATAGCCCTTGGTGCCATTCACAAAGAATTTCTTGGGGAAATGGTTTATATTGAAGAACAGGCTAGACATGAGTATTTCCAGATGAAACGCTGTTCTTTGAAAGTGAAAGATTTAAATTTCACTATCAAAGAATGTCTAAGCATTACTACTAACTAAATGGCCTGAATGATCCAAATCTGAGGCACACCTACAATGCCTCCCTTTTAAAAGAGTTACAACTCGAGATGCAGCGCCAGATTCACCTAGGTCAAAGACAGATCAGTGAAATGTCTTTCAGAGATGTCCACCAAATTGCTCTCAATACCCTTGAGAAGCTATGTGAACATAAGACATTTTTCAAGGAACTGCTTGAAAATAATAAGCCATTCAAGAAGGCTTGCTAAAAGCCACATTAAGAAATCAAATGCAGAGATGATAAAAGCTACAATTGCTCTATAAAAAGGAAATAACATTATAAGCTGTACAAGAAGAAGAACCAGAAGAAGGACAAAACTCAGAATCATTGGGAAAAGAAACCCCTCGGATTTTTCAGACAAAAAAAGAGCAAATAAGCAAGTCTAGAGATAGCCATTGTTTCATCTACAAGAATAAATAACATTTTTCAAAAACCTATCCTCACAATAAAAGACAGGCAGCCAAACGCATACAGTAGATCCACCAGAGCACATTAATTGATCTAGAAAATGAAAATGTTGAATCTTGGTTCTCAGAACAAGAAAAACCTGACCAGGAAATAGATTTTGCTCTAGAAAATTACAAAAGATCTAGTTCTGAAAGTTTTAAAGAAAGCTCATATGATTATGTTCCAATTTTCACTCTTCAACCCTGTCAGATTGCCCAACTGACTATACCTATTCCTCTGGTCCAAATCTATATCTTGCCTTCAAAGTATGAAAAGTCCATTCCTGTTTTTGGATTCATGGATATGAGAGCACATAAGAGCATGATGAACCCTGTAGTTCTTCCTCCATAAGCATAGACCAAACACATTGAATATTTTAAAGCTGCAGATTGAGATATTTTCATAACACATCTCATCATTAAAAGACACATTGGAATTCAATTTTTTCTAGAATGTATTATTTGGACCAAAATTATTGGTTCAAACCTTCCAGACAATTATTTGCTTATTGGATTCTATGTCTACCAACAAGCAAAATGGTTGTAGATTCTTCCTGATGGTGTTAGGTTCAAGAGGTTGTCCAAATATTTTACCATTGTCCTAAAACTCTTCTCTACAACAAATGTTCCTACAGATTATGAGACTATTAAAAAGGCTTTTTCACCTTTTTGGTCAAACTCCCATAATAGCTTCACACATCATTCCCCTGTATGGAAGAATGAATAATTATTTATTAAGTTCCCCTTTAAGCTTAATGAAGATATCAATCCTACCAAGGCGACTCATCCATGCATGACTCCTTTAGACCTGATGTTAGCCCAAAACGAATGTCATCAACTCCTCCAACAAGGATTGATCGAGCCCAGAATTTAGATTGGCCCTATCAGAATTTTTACACGGAAAATATTTGAGAAGGCTAGGTAAAAAGTGCCTAGTCATGGATTAGAAACCATTGAATTCCTTTTTAAAGGATAACAAGTTCCTATTTTAAAAATCATCTTTTTGTTTGTTCACATCAAAGACGCCCATGTCTTCTCAAAATTTGACCTCAAAGCAGGTTTCTAGCAATTGGACATAAGTCTAAAAAATCGGCTCAAAACAATATTTTGTATACTAAATGCCCCATTATCAATGGAAAGTTATGCCATTTGGACTCAAAGTTGCTCCATCCTTATTCCAGAAGAGTTGGGTTTTCTAGGTCAAACCAAGATCAATTGAATTCCAAACTCATGGATATGTTTCCCTATCACATTTGTAAGATTCATTGGATGTCCTAGCACCTTTGATTTTGAAGCAAAATCAAGAAGCAAATGAGCTTTAGGCTCACGGCAATTTGAGAGAAAAAACAAGGTCATTTTCGGCCAAGCCAAATGGGAGAGGAAGAAGATGAAGTTCACGCCCAAGGCATGAATTGGGAGAGAGAGAATGATTTTGTGTAGTGTTTTCTTGTTTAAATTTCAAAAAGAAAATTGATCTCCCCCCCTCCCTGCCAACTGACACATTCCCCTCCCCCTTGTCTCCTTTTGAATTTACAAAAAAATCCTTATCAATATTTACAATGACTTTTTTTTTTTTTTTTTTTGAAAATTTACACATTATAAAATTTATATATTTGTATATATTAATTTAAAAATAATTATATACTAGTTATAATATTTTATTAATAATTAATAAAATGTTAATTATTTTTTTATTTTATATTTTTTTTTTATTTTTGTTAATAAATATTACATATTTTTTATCTATTCATTTATTTTTTTAATTCATTTTAATTTAATTAATACTACTTATGTATAAAAAAAAATATTTTAAACAATATAATTTTTTTATTATTTTCGAAATTAAAAAAAAAAAAAAGATACCAAAAATTGGCCCCAAGGGGGATGATCCCCCTTGGGGCCTGGACGATGATCGTCCAGGGCGATTGTTCCCCTTTGAGGGGAACAATCGTCCCCCCTTTTTTTTAATTATTATATATTATTTTTTTAATTCCGAAACAAAAAATTTAATAATTTTTTTTAAAAAATATATATATATTAAATTTAAAGTTGTGTTGATTTTGATTTTGATTTTGATTTCGATTTTATGTTTTCTTTATTAAAAGTTGTTTGTCTTATTTAATTTCGTAAATCAGTATTCATATCTACTTTTACTTTTAAAAAAATATATATTTTTTATTAAAAGTTGTGTTGATTCTGATTCTGATTCTGATTTTATATTTTCTTTATTAAAAGTTTTTTGTCTTATTTAATTTCGTAAATCAGTATCCATATCTACTTTTACTTTAAAAAAAAAATATTTTATTAAAAGTTGTGTTGATTCTGATTCTGATTCTGATTCTGATTTTATATTTTCTTTATTAAAAGTTTTTTGTCTTATTTAATTTCGTAAATCAGTATCCATATCTACTTTTACTTTTTTTTAAAAAAAATATTTTATTAAAAGTTGTGTTGATTTTTATTCTGATTCTGATTTTAAATTTTATTTATTAAAAGTTTTTTGTCTTATTTAATTTCGTAAATCAGTATCCATATCTACTTTTATTTTTTTTTAAAAAATATTTTATTAAAAGTTGTATTGATTCTGATTCTGATTTTATATTTTCTTTATTAAAAGTTGTTTGTCTTATTTAATTTCGTAAATCAGTATCCATATCTTCTTTTACTTTTTTTTAAAAAAAAAGATTTTATTAAAAGTTGTGTTGATTTTGATTCTGATTCTGATTTTATACTTTCTTTATTAAAAGTTGTTTGTCTTATTTAATTTCGTAAATCAGTATCCATATCTACTTTTACTTTTTTTTTTTTAAATTATTTGTTTTATTTGTGTTTACTTCTTATATAAAGAGGTAGTTTGTAAGTTTGAAGGTAATATCATTTGAGCCTCTCTCATCTAATTTGAAAGGCGGCAAGCTGCCAAAGTGTCATCTTATGTGTGAAAGAGGAGGAAAGTACAAACCACCGCGGTATCTTGTTGAAGGTCAATCCATAGTAAAAAATAGTGGGACAAAAAAATGTGAATGCCCATTTGAGCTGCGAGGTATACCAAAACCTCTAGACGATATTATGTGGGGATTAAAGGTTACATGTGGTTTCCATAACCATCAAGTTGCAGAATATCTTGATGGCCATGAATATCCGTCTAGGCTAAAACCGTTAGAGAAATAATTTGTGCTTGATATGGCCAATAGCACCGCACCTCGTGAAATTCTTAGTGTTTTAAAAGAAAGAGACCCGTCAAATAGTACGGACATCAGAAGCATTTACAATGCTATTTCCAGAAATAAAGAAGCAAAACGGGGTGGTCTAACTGCTATTCAATATGTTTTGGATCAATTGATTAAGAAAAATTATCTTCATGATTACCTTACAAATCCAGACACCAATGAAATTACAGATATTCTTTGGGTTCATCCAAAAAGCTTAGAGCTGTCTGTTAACTTTCCTTCTGTGTTAATCATTGATGCAACATACAAGACCGACGAGTATCGGATACCACTATCCAAGAAGGTTGGGGTCAAGTACGATGCGACCTTATTGAAGAGATTCAACAAAATAAGGATTTATATGATCGACTTTATCCATCAAACGGATGGGATGACAATCTATTACACTTACTGTATTTTTTCCAGTCGCCGGAACCAGAGGTACATTGGATGGACTCAATGAGTTTAGGAATTATCATCGCTTCGAGGTACAATATGGTACTACATACATTTGCTGAGAATGTTTGGAGTTGTTTTACTCACTTGCCATTAAGGTCCCCTGCAGTTCCAGAGCAAGAGCGTCAAGAAATAGCTATTGCTCATGTTGGCAGACACTTTATGCAAGTTTTTTTACACCCTCATTACCCTGTACCACCCATCCCAATGTGGTGGTGGGAACATTCATCGTATGAAGCTAAAGAATGGGCCACTTGTTATATGATTCGTAATCAATTATGGTACGAAGTATTGGGTATATCACCAAGTGCGCCAGGAGGAGACTTTGGAGGCAACATAGATTAAAATTTATGTTTTTATATTTTTAAGTGTAACTTTTTATGTTGTTATTTGTACTATTTTCAAATAAATATATTTCTAATATACATGAGAATATTTTTATAATAATTAAATTATAAAATACATTTTTAAAAAAAAAATTAAAAGAAAAAAAAAAGAGGGGCAAATTGCTGCAGCCAAAGCCCTTTTTTTTTTAAATTAATCAAAATATATATAAATATAAATATAAATAAATATATATATATATGTATATATCAATAAATAAAAAAATTAGATATATATGGTTTATTTGAAAATTGAAAATAGAATTTTGGTGAAAGGAAGAGGGTAAATAAGGAATTATAGGGGAGACAAAAAAGGTAAATGTGTAAGAGGGAGGGGGGAAGATAAGCCCTCCTTTCAAAAAATTAAAAGACATATACCAAATTCCCAGTTTGGTAAAAGTCTTTCAAGCCTTTCACACTTGTGTGTTTTACACACAATCACCTACCAACAACTTCCATCAACTTAAAGTGACAAAATTGACTAGTGATGTGACTTGTGATGTGACTCGTAGGCCCCACTTGATTCAAAATCTGAGTGGGCCCGCAACACATCTCGGGCTCGGGTTCGCTAATTCCGAATTAACGAATTTTCCGTTGCGACGTAATTAAATAATTATGCCTAGCAAAATTACTATTCACGTCGCTCGCGAATTAATTCTAAATTAATTCGTTCGCCCGAATTAAAATCCGATTTTAATTCCATTACGAAATCTAATTTCATTTAATATATCGAATATATTATTTTATCGATTAATTCCGAATTAATCGTTCTCTCTCTATAAACTGTATTTTATCCCAGATAAAATCTCTCTGCAATTAATCCTAGATTAATTTTCTCTCTCTTCTAATTAATCCCATATTAATTATGTTCGAGTCATACGTCATCGGTGAATCTTCGGGAAGCGACCCATGAGATCCCTGGATATGTTGGCAGTAAATCTGGTCATCGGAGTATCCGAATACGTGCGTACCTAGTACCACGTTCTTACCGATTTACAAGACATTATTGGCTTCTAGCAAAGCACCGTGCCTACCCAATTCTCCTGAAATATTCTTTTAAGGAATATGTAATCTGTGTCAGACGTAGTATACGTAGTATTGCGTATTACGATCCAGTATCAGATGTCACATACTAGGCCTGAGGCTGGAATTGTGTCTGCCCCGTACGAAACACATATCGAATCTCTGGTAAATAGTCTCTATAATCGGATAAACATGACATAGTCATATTATCCCGATGACTGTAGTACATAAGAGTACTAATTCCGTATCCTACATGATCATCATCTACATATAGCTGAAGTGATACTTCCATCTTGACATCACACCCAATACACTACGATTCTCAATATACCCAGAAGAGGCGTACACAGAACCTGTTAAAGTCCCGGACGACCAAAACCAAAGTATATTGATTGTCGCAACTATTAGCGATGCAAGTCTCAGGTTAAGACCAAATACACCTACCCTGATTCGGACTTCCATAGACACATAGTCAAACTACCAATGGAATTCCGAGGGTCTATCCAGAGCGAAGCTGTTTCCGTACCATCGGTAAACACAACCTCTTATTACACTTGCATGAGTATCTAATACCAAAATATATAAGAACTATGCCGTTATGCTCCCATAACACGCACAAGTGAAATACTAGTCTATTTTGTATTATCGATGTGTTGGACAATTATGACCCATAGCGTCACTATTTGTACAGATCACGGTGTTGTTGTACAAATTAACTATGTGACAAAGGAGACTGCACTCTTATCATTTGTGATTAGATCACCTAGATATATAAATGATGAGAGGTCCCTATGATTTGTTCCTGGACAGAGAATGATATGAGACAGTATCAGTCCACGAAGGATAAATCATTAAATATCCCTAGTCAGAGTATTATCGAGATTGGACATCGATAATACGTAAAAGACTAGTATTACACTTGTGCACGTTTGTGAGGGCACAACGACATAGTTCTCATATATTTGGGTATAGGATACTCATGCAAGTGTAATAGGAGGTTGTATTTTACCGACGGTACGGGAAACAGCTTCGCTCTGGATAGACCCCCGTGGAATCCCATTGGTAGTATGACTATGTGTCTATGGGAATCTGCAATCAGGGTAGGTGTATTTGGTCTTAACCTGAGACTTGCACCGCTAATGCTTACGACAATCAATATACTTTAGTTGAGGTCGTCCAGGGCTTTAACAGGTTCTGTGTACGCCAATGCTGGGTATATTGAGAATCGTAGTGTGTTTGGTGTGATGTCAAGACGGAAGTGTCACTCCAGTCATATGGAGATGATGGTCACGTAGGATATGGAACTCGTTCTCTTAAATGCTCGAGCTATCGGGATATTATGACAAGGTCATGTATATCCGATTATAGAGACTAGTTACCAGACATCCGATATGTGCTTCGTACGGGGCAGACACAATTCCAGCCCCAGGCCTAGCACGTGATCATCCGATACTGGAAAAAAATACGTAATACTACGGTATACTACGCTTGATATAGATCATATATTCCTATAAGGATATTTCTGGAGAATTGGGTAGGCATGGCGCTTTGCTAGAAGCCAACCTTGTCTTGTAAATCGATATAAACGTAGTACGAGGTACTTACGTGTTCGGATAGTCCGACGAAAGAATTTACTGCCAACATATCCGGGGATCTCATGGGTCGCTTCTCGAAGATTCACCGATGATGTATGACTCACACTTTATTAATCTGGGATTAATTAGAAGAGAGAGAAAATTAATCTGAGATTAATTACAGAGATATTTTATCTGGGATAAAATATAAATAAAAGAGAGAGAACGATTAATTTGGAATTAATCGATAAAATAATATATTTGATATATTATAAGAAATTGGATTTCGACGCGGAATTAAAATTAGATTTTAATTCGGGCGAATGAATTAATTTAGAATTAATTCGTTTGCGACGTGAATAGTGATTTCGCTAGGAGTAATCATTTAATTACGACGCGACGGAAAATTCGTGAATTTGGAATTAGCGAACCCGAGCCCGGGATTATTTGCGAGCATGTTCGCATTTCGAATTCGAGTGCGGCTTGCAAGTCAAATCAAGCGTCAAATCGCTAGTCACATCAAGCGTCAAATCATTAGTCACTTTGAGTGATGTGACAACTTGTCACTTGATTGATTGATTGATGTGAATAGTGATGTGGTAGTTGAAAAGCATTGATGGCTTTTGCTTTTTGCTTTTTGCTTTTGATTTTTGATAAATGAAAATTGTTTTTGTATATTTGTTTTGTTTTTTGGAAAATAAAATAAATATATAAACAAAAAGCATTTTCTTTTTCTCTCTCTAACATGGTATACGGTTTCATGGAAACCAATTTTTCCCTCCTCTTCTTCCTTCTCCCTCT
Organism: Zanthoxylum bungeanum; assembly: GCA_019454045.1. Lineage (NCBI taxonomy): Eukaryota > Viridiplantae > Streptophyta > Magnoliopsida > Sapindales > Rutaceae > Zanthoxylum > Zanthoxylum bungeanum. The sequence continues at coordinate 14,545 of SKCR01049373.1, forward strand.
CACGGCTTGGAGCCGATTTCTTCCCCAATTTTTCTGGTTAGACCGAAAATAAGAAGAAGAAAAAGAAGTGCTAGCACACCATGAGTTATCCTAAGGTGATAGGGCAGTGTTCTTGTGAGCTTGGAATCAATTTTGGAGCTTAAAGCTTGGAGCTTCCATGGTGTCTCCCATGGCCGAATCTTGGAGGACTTTCACAGCCCAAAACCGAGGACCACTGCAGTACAAGGAGCTCACTGCCGAGCTTCAACAAGGAGGAAGAAGTGGATTGTTCTTCGTAGCATCAAACCGATCAATGTGAGTATGTATTCCGCCTTACTCCTTTGTGTATTCATGCATTTTTCATGCTTATTTGATGGATCTTGGGACCTAATTAGAAACCAACAATGGTATCTATGAGCTTTTATCAAGCATTAAAAAGTTAGGGTTTGAAATTGGGTAAAATCAATTGAAGCATGATTTGGTTAAATTGATTGATTAAGTATGCTTGTATGTTGATTAATTGAAGTTGTGCATGATCAATTTCATGAAATTGGATTGGATCCATTTTTCCCCAAATTTTTGGGCATGGCCGAAAATCATAGGACCCTAAATGTCTTGGTAATTTTATTTGTTTGATCATTGGATGACTTAAAACAAGTGGGTAATGTTAATTTGAGGTTCAATTGGATTGAATTTTGATTTGGAACAATTTTCCCTTTAAAAGTTGGCTTGGCCGAAAATCATGTGTTTTTGAAATTCATTGTGTTTTTTGATTTTGATTCATTGGATGAGTTGAATTGATTTGGGAAATGATGATTGTGGATTCAATTGGATTGAAACCGAATCGGATTAGAAAAACCCATAATTGCCGAGACTTTAAGCATGTAAATTGGGTTTGATTTTGATAAATTGTGTTGGACACTATTTGTTGTTAAAATGCTTGATTAATTAGGCTAATTGATGTTTTAGAAATGTTAATTGGGTTATTAATTGTGTATTACACTTAGGTTAATTAATTGTGGAATTTGGATCTTTATAAGTTAATTAATTGGGCTTGAAATTGGATTTGGGCCTTATAGGTTGTAATTGGGCTTTTGGGCTTGGTTGTACCAAGTTAGGTTTAGTCCAATTTGGTTGGATCCAATTGGGCCCAAAACCGCATCCATAAAGTCCAATTATGACTTAATGGACCTTAATTATTTAATTGGGCCTAATGGGCCAAAATTGATTTCTGGGCTTATGGGGTAAATCCCGGATTGGACCTTGGTTATCGGTTTGACCCGAGTTGACCAAAAGTCCACGCCTTAAAGAAATTATTAAAAGCCCATTGGACTTTAATTAAATAAACATTAGATGTTAATCGGGCTTTGAGACCCGTTGCGATTAAATTTGGAATTTAAATCGTAAAGGTTCGTTAATAAAAGTGTAATATTTAATTTGGAATTAAATAGTGAATTAGTATTAAATACAAATTGAATTGGATTTAATTTTGTAGTTTAATTTAATTCAAGAATTCGTACTTTGAGTACTTATTCGCAAAACGAGTTTGACTCGAGCAAAAATCAAATCGTTGTTTGAACATTGGATGATCACTAATTATCAGATTAATTAATTGGATTAGATTGATTGATAACATGCTTGTATGAATACATGGTTGCGATGCATGAATAATGTATATCGGATGGATATTAGTGGGGTGGGATAATTTTGGAAATTGTAATAAATTTGATTTATTAATTGGACCTGCATGTCCAGCCTTATCACCTCTATACTCTTTGTATTCTCTTCTCACCTATTCCCCTAAATGTAAATGAGGTTTCTTTAGAAGTGTAGTGTAACGGGTAGAAGTGAATACATGTGCTAGCTCTGGAGAGAGAAAATGAGAGATTTGATCTAGGATCAATGTAAAGTATCCATCCGCATATCATTATTATTTTATTTCACATGCGCTTGATTATGTGTTTAGAATGCATGTTTAAGGGTGTATGATGATGAGACCTTAACAAAGATAATAAATTGGTTGCCAATTTGCACGCGAAAAACCCTTATTCAATATTAAGCGTCTTTCCTTCCATTGAGTGATTCTCACTCAAGATCCTAGACGGCATTGGTTTGTTGGCCAAAGTCAAGGCCTTTTTCTATCGAAGATGTGTTTGAATCACGAAGGCTTTGTTCTATATCGGTGTCTTGTCCAAGTTGTGGTTTGTTGGCCAAAGTCAATACCACTTCTTGTCCATCGACATTGATTACGAAGCTTTCCATGGTCAATGGGTCGCGCTTGACTGGGATCACTAAGTTTGTTGTGCCAAAGCCAAGGCTTAGTTGATTCAGAGGAAAAAGGTTAGGTAATACATTGGATGTATTGACATATATAAGATATATGTTTCGGACTTGGATGTCCCCCTACCGGATCTAGGAATTGGCTTGGATCCAATTGATCTTATAGATCTACCTAGTTAATTATCATACAATTTGTTGGCCAAAGTCAAGATTGTGTGATATTTAACGGGATCCTAGCCCACTAGGAAACACGGTTTCCCGAGTACTCGACAGAGGGTTAGAGGCTCGCCGAAAAATTATGGGAGGCAATAATTGAATTTACAATATTCGTTCAATTACTCGCCATACGCGCTCAATCACAAATTATTTCGTCGTTAGATTAAATGTTAGTTGGACTAATATTTAAATTGTTGTTTTAATAAACAATTGGACTGTATTATAGTTGATTATATAATTGGATTATAGTAATCAATATATTTGAATTAATTAATTTCAATTTACAGTTGATTTTATAATTGGATTATAGTAATCAATGTAATTGAGGTTAATTGATTTAAATTATATTTGATTGTATAGTTGGATTATAATAATCAATATAATACATAGTACCATAAATTGTTGATTAAATAGTTGGACTATTAGAATCAAGATAAATTGAAAGATTGACATTTAAAACATAATCCTGGGGAAAATGTGTTTAAATGGTTTAATTTTCACATTGGGAATAAAGTTTCAGGATGGTCCTGGAAAAATAATAAGTTATTTTATTTGATAAAATAATATATTATGCCTAAAGCCCGGAGTTAAGCAAATAAGTGGAACATGATATTTGGAATATTCATGTAATGAAAACTTTAGCGCTTAATCCATTAAGCTTGTCGCGGTAGACTCATTAATTTCTGAATCAGAACTAAGGATTAGATCCTTAAAGTATGATAATGAAATTGAAGGATTTTCATGGATCTATTTTAGATCTTTGAAATACTAAATTGCAATAAATAGTTCTTGGAGAATTAATGACTATTCTCAAGGAGATAAAGTCAAACTTTGCAATTAGGCAAGTAGCGCTAGTCGCACCTTACTTCGATATTCTAGAAGGCCAAGGGTTGACCAAAGGCTTCTAGAGTGTTGAAACCGGCAAAGGAAAAATCATTATAATCTTCTAGGAAGATAAAAGGACACATCCCAAGAAGGAATTGAAGACGAGCAAGGCTCTGACTTCAAAAATGATTGTCATAATTATGTTCACAACTAGTATTGAAATTGGATTTTAGATACTTAGTGTGATACATAAAATATATATATTGATGTTCAGAATCTATTTTGAACAGGATACTGACATCATTTGAGATTTAATCTGCGAATTGGAAACGGGACGAAAGTCGCTGTTTTAACCGTAGATACTTGAATTTAGGAACTACCTTCGGGTATGTACTTAAATTAGGAAACTGTTATAATGTAACTAGTTTGACTAGAAACATTATCTCTATATCAGTGTTTGACTCGCTGCGGGTGAACCTTTATATTCTAGAACACTAAAGTGTTTTATTATATAAAGATGACATTGAGATAAACACATTAGATGTGAATAACAGAATTTATATTTTGAATATAAATAATATCCCAAATATATAACATGACAAATAAATCTCAAACTGATTTGATCAATAAAGAAACTTAAATGTGGCATAGTTGTCAGGGACACTATTAAACAAGAATCGTATATCCACACTTTCGAAGAGTGGGTACTTGGACTGATTTATTCTATTCAAATAAAAGTCTATGAATCTAGTTTATTGGGCAATGTGCTTAAAACACTATTTACTTGGTAAAAGTGTAAATGCCACTGATCTGTTAGCCATAGTTCATAGTGAAGCAAGTGGGCCCATGTCTAGCTAGGCTAGATGTGGACATGAATATTTCGTGACCTATACGGATGTGGCATCGCGTTATGGTTATGTGTTTCTTTTGAAACACAAATCGGAAACTTTCACAGTTTCGACACGAAATAGACAAACAGGTCGGCTAAAGTATTATACCGTCGCGGTTAGACTGTAATGGAAAATACTTAAGCAATAAGTTTCTCGTATACTTGAAAGAGTATAGTATTCTTTCAAAAGAGGACTTCTTCCGGAACACGTCAGTTTGGCGGTGTGTCCGAACAGGATTAACCGAATTTTGTTAGACATGATAAGGTTAATCACGAGTCGCTCTGAGCTACCATTTCCTTCAACGGATACGCTAAACAGTGCAGAACTTATTTAGAATAAGGTTCCATAAAATCTGTTTGACAGATACATATTAGATATGAACGGGAAAGAAACCAGGTTTCTAACTCCTGTAAATTTGGGTATGCTTGGCATACGTTTGGATGATACCAAACTAGAACCCAAATAGGATAAGTGCCAAATGTAGGTTATCCTAGGGATACCATAAGTATTGTACTTATACACCTCACCAGAGAATAATTAGATTATTGCTCACCATGCGGTTTTCCTAAGAGGAATACCGATATGCAGTGGTAAGTGGGAGGATAGTATAACTCGATGAAAATCGGAGTAGTACTGTTCAAGGCACCGAATCTTAATGGAACACAAATAGTTCATCAAGGATGAAACTATACCATTAATCTTCGAATACACAAGAACCGCGTAGGTCGGAGAGAATCATAAAACAACATGGGGTATGGGTTTCTGATCTCACCTCATAAAGATGTCTATCTTATTGAGGAATACCAACTGACTACATATGAGGAAGTGATACAAGGTATCGACTCCCTATTATGTCAAAGTGCCATATAATCCGAAATGGATTCCATGTATATCAACCAGTTTGGATACTAGTTGATGTACCACAAGACATTGTGCCTATTGGTACTATATGAGTCTTCAAGGAAGACGTACATGTATGGAAACATACCAACGTATAAAGCTAAGCTTTTAACGGAAAGGTATCATTATCAACATTGTGTTGATTACGATTCAACCTTTTACATGTTGCCACGGTAAATCCATTTGGATAATGCTTGTTATTCGATCCGTGATTGGATTGAATCAAACATTAGGTTCTTGGAATTATCGCTTTGATGTAATCATAATGATTTATGATTTAATTCAAAAAGAAAATGATTCTTGTGTATATATGAGGGTTAGTGGGAGCGCACTGACAGTGGCTGTCCTATAAAATAATGATAATACCTCATTTCTTGGAAATGATATTCCCATAAAATAAATATCGGTGAAAGCTTGGCTTTCGAAAACTCTTCGTGGAACCATACATTGAAAAATGTACGAGACCTGGTGTCTCATACGCTTTGAGCATATGGATTCACAAACAGGCAAATCCGAGTGAAATTCACTGGATTGATGTTAAGAACATCCGTTAGTATCTTAGAGAACTAATGATGCTGTCTTAGTCTATGGAGAAGGAGAACTTGAAGTGACTGGGGTCACTGTAGCAAGTTTCCAATAACCGATAAAGACGACTAAAAGTCGCAAACAGTACTATACAGTTTGAATAACGGTACAGTGAGCTGGAAATCTTCCAAGCAAGATACTGTTACCGAATAAACAACAAATGCGGGTTAGTTGCAGCAGCTGAGGCAGCAATAGAAGCCATCTGGGTCAATAAAAAATCTAATTAGATTAGATAAAGTTCTGTTACCAGCTGAGCTAGGCGTCAGCACAGGCTAAAGAATTAATGGTCTCATCAACGATCCAGATATATATATATATATATATATATATATATATATATATATATATATATATATATATATATATATATATATATACTTTGACTATTCATCTAATTCGTTCGGATCATACATCGTGGCGATGTGATGATCGAATAAATCGCATCAGACGATAATCATGAAAATCCGCTGACGAAAGCTTTTCTCAGCAATTTGAGCCAACCGTACATATTTCGAGTGTCAGAGACTCGAGTGACTGGCTATAGGCCAAGTGGGAGATTGTTGGACAATTATGACCCATAGCGTCACTATTTGTACAGATCACGGTGTTGTTGTACAAATTAACTATGTGACAAAGAAGATTGCACTCTTATCATTTGTGATTAGATCACCTAGATATATAAATGATGAGAGGTCTCTATGATTTGTTCCTGGACAGAGAATGATATGAGACAGTATCAGTCTACGAAGGATAAATCATTAAATATCCCTAGTCAAAGTATTATCGAGATTGGACATCGATAATACGTAAAGACTAGTATTACACTTGTGCACGTTTGTGAGGGCACAACGACATAGTTCTCATATATTTGGGTATAGGATACTCATGCAAGTGTAATAGGAGGTTGTATTTTACCGACGGTACGGGAAACAGCTTCGCTCTGGATAGACCCCCGTGGAATCCCATTGGTAGTATGACTATGTGTCTATGGGAATCTGCAATCAGGGTAGGTGTATTTGGTCTTAACCTGAGACTTGCACCGCTAATGCTTACGACAATCAATATACTTTAGTTGAGGTCGTCCAGGGCTTTAACAGGTTCTGTGTACGCCAATGCTGGGTATATTGAGAATCGTAGTGTGTTTGGTGTGATGTCAAGACGGAAGTGTCACTCCAGTCATATGGAGATGATGGTCACGTAGGATATGGAACTCGTTCTCTTAAATGCTCGAGCTATCGGGATATTATGACAAGGTCATGTATATCCGATTATAGAGACTAGTTACCAGACATCCGATATGTGCTTCGTAAAGATCTAGAACTTAATCTAACTGATAACATGGTACATGACTGAACCTAGTTTTACTATTCTGAGCTGGTTGCCTTGAACATGACCTGGAGCTCTTATAGAGTAAATAATATGCTTTCTATCATGGCCTATATGTTGTAAGCTAACTTGAGTCTGCATGAACTATAATGAGTTGTCTGAACAGAGAACTAGCAATTGACTTCATAATCTGCTAATGTGGGCTGATCCGAAGTAATCTGACCTGAAATTATATAAATTGAACCTGATTCTGAAATCTACATGACCTATACTAGATCTACCTCAACCGAAAGCTGCCTACCGAACATGACTTAATCTTAACTAACTTATTCTAGAGTTACCTGAATTGAAAGTGCATGTGTTGAATCTGTAAATTAAATTGAACCCACATGACTAAGCGTTAAACACTTAAACTGAATATGCTTGAGTTAAACATGAATGCTAAACTGAAATTCATACACTGAACATGAAATACATTAACCATATATGCCTCTCTGATTTGTAAATATGTGATTTGAATTTTCATACTAACTAACATACATGCGTTATTTCTGAAGACATTAACTGATGGTGCATGAGTTAACTTGAATAATAGCATGAAAATACATGTCCTGAATCTCTAAGCTGAATAGGCATAAACTGTGCTTAACTACTTGAACCGGAATACAGGTCTAACTACCTGAACTTGGAATGGATGGACTTAAAAACTGAACCAGACATGTATAGACTAAAAACTGCATTTGGATCGTGATCATGAAACTAATGCATGCTATAATCAAACCACTTAGACCCATGGCAAAAGTCATCTCAAACCCGTGGTGGCTTAATTATAATCTAACCTGTGCATGAATTATGAAATCTGAGAATAACTACATGAACTGCAATCCACGAGCCTAAAAATGACATGATTTATCTAACCTAATTTCTGACATGCACTGAAAATGATTGATCTTGAAAGTGACATAAACTATCATGAGCTAAAATGATATATGCTAACCCGAATTTGAATAATTTGTTCTACACTACATGAAATGAACCTGCATGACCTAAATCATCGTTCTACAGGAACTAAACATGACTATCGGGAAGCATGACATGAATAGCTGAAGTTGTAATGTAACATGACTAAGATGCATTACTCTTAAGAATGTAATTAGTTATGAAAGCATGAAATTCATATATGAAAATCGGTATTAAAATCAACAGTGTTGTAAAAACTGCTTCTGAACTCATAAAAATATAAACTTGGTTCATACTTAAAAATCTATGAGGAAATCTTGATGTGAAAATCTGAAATCTCAAGTAACTGAAAAATCTATGGAAAACTTGAATTCATAAAAACATAAACTTGGTTTATTCTCAAAAATCTGTTTGGAAATCATGGTGTGAAAATCTGAAATCTCAAGTAACTGGAAAATCTATATAAAACCTAATGCATAGAGGCATACGTATCGCCATCCCTCCATAGTCCTAAACTAGTGCCTTAGGGAATTACGTATCGATATCCCCTAAGTTATTGAACTAGATTCAGGGGCGCTAATCAATGTTGTCATCCTAGCCCTGAAACCAGGATCTAAGGGTGTCATGTAGCATCGTCCCCTAGTCCTGAAACTACATGTGCACATGGCTACTGTATCTGCTAGAAACCCTGACATATAGAGGCTAATGATAATATTTTATATCAAAATATTTATGACGGACTTATGACAAAATTTTATCTATCACGAAAGTTTGTGATAGAATTATGATATAATATATTTTATCACGAAATTTTATGACGGACTTATGATAGAATATATTCTATCGCGAATTATTGTGAATGTTTTATGAAAGAAATTTTATCTATCATAAACTTTATGACAAATTTATTATAGGATAAAATCTATCAAAAATTTTTAAAAAACAAAATTTAAGAAATACACCGCACTTGAGTCTCGAACCCATGACTTGGACCGTGAATACATTTATCTTAAAGAGTTTCCACCGGGTCAAAAATGTGATCTGGTTTATTTGTTTCTTAATATTGGTTATAACTGTTACAAAATATGAGGAAAAAAAATGAAGAGATGATACCTTGAAAGCTGCAGGTTTTTCTTCTTGTTTATGAATGAATTAGTTTTACAAGAGTTGCTCTCTATTTATAGAAAGGGGTTAGGTTAAAATTATTATCCCTAAGTAATGTGGGATAAACTAAAATATAAAATAAAAGTGAGGGACCAACTTATTTATAACACTCTGGACTCATCACTTTAATTTTACAATAAATGACCTAATATTGCCTCATTAAAACCTTGTCAGTAAAACCCAGTAGGATAAAAACCTGGTGGAAGGAAAAATAGTACAATGCGCTTTTATCCAATGGTAGTTCATGATTTCAATGAATAACCTCTCTCTGATAAAATTCTCCCCCTCAAAAGATATCATCAAGATAATTTATTAAGTCGATGCATGCCAATGTTATATATAAGCTTCTCAAATGTTTTTATCGGTAAAGCTTTCGTAAATAAGTATGTAAGGTTATCAATTGAACATATTTGCTTGACATCAATTTATTCACTCTGCTGGAGCTTTTTAGTATAGAAGAATTTTGGTGAGATGTGATTGGTTTTGTCTCATTTGATGTACCATCCTCTAATTTATGCAATCTAAGCAGCATTACTTTCTAACGCATATTCAGTCGTACCAGTATGGCCCCACGTATTTATTTTCGATCGGAGCATCAAGCAACATAACTTCATATATTACTGTTGAAATATTTGTGGCAGAGTTTAAATTGCATGTGTTCTGAATGTGATGGATAAGTGACATTAACCATACACATTCTCTGCTTACTTCATGTAGTACAAGTATCTCTGAATGATTGGAAGATGTAGTAACAAATGACTATTTTGTAGACCGTCGTAAGGTTGGTGTGTTATTATAAGTAAAAACATACCATGTTTGTGAACGTGCATTATGAGGGTCAGAGATATCCTACATCAGTATAACCAATAAGACCTGGATTTTGTGTTAGCTTAGTTGAATAAAATAAACCCAAATCCTTAGTCCCATAAAGATAATGGAAGATATGTCTGACGTCATTCCAATGTTGTCGAGTTGGCGCAGAGATAAATCTTGCCAATAAATTTACTGAGAATGCAATATCTGGTATGATGTATTGAGCTAAATATAATAAGGCACCAATTGCACTAAGATATGATACTTCTGGACCAAATATCTCTTCATTTATTCTTTAGGACATAATAGATCCTTTTTAGGATCGATAAATCAGAAAATCATTGGGTTAACTTTATCTATTTCTGAATACTTCAAAAGATTCTTAATTTAATTTAACTGTTGGATAAAGATATATTTAGGTTTGTACTTAGTCTGCAGCCCGAGACAATACCTAATTTTCCCAATATTTCAAAATCTCTTTTCAAATATTCAGCAATTTTTAGAAGCTCTTCAGAAGTTCCAAATAAGTTCATATCATTGACATATAATACTATAATAGCAAATCCAGATTTAGACTTTCTAATGAATACATATGGGTAGATAGAATCATTTATGTATCATTCCTTCATCAAATATTCACTCAAATGATTATACCACATGCATTCAAATTGTTTTAATTTGTATAAAGATCGTTGTAACTTGATTGAATACAGTTTCGATCATTTTATTTATATGCTTCAGGCATTTTCAATCCTTTAGAGATTTTTACATAAATATCAGTGTCAAGTGGCCTAAATATTCATAAGACATATATCATGTCTTTTAAATATTGTCAAACTTATTAAAAGTTGAAAAGTAATAGTATTCATCACATGAGAATACCTTTATAGTCAATATTAGGTCTCCACATGAAACCTCGCGCGCGCTTTATATGTAATTATCTCGTTATGTTTATTACGTTTCTTTATGAATACATATTTATATCCAATAGATTTGACATCTTTAGGTGTCTGGACTACATGTCTGAATACTTGACGTTTGGCTAAAGAAATCAATTCTGCTTGAATTACTTTTTTCCATTGAAGCCAATCATTTATTTGTCTACATTCAATCGATAATTTATTGTTCAAAATCATTTGTAATTTTAGTAGCTACTGTGAACCCAAATATATTTTTGATGACTAATTCATTATGATCCCATATTTCTTTTGTATAAATATAATTTGACTTTTCTCTTTATAAGCTTTTGTCTCTTTAGGGACTTATATCTCTTCAGGGACTTGGGTTTCTTCAGGGATTATTATTTCTACAGGAACTATTGATTCTGAGAATGTGGGTGTATTTATAACTCGTCCATTATTTTAACAAGATCATGATCTCTTATTTTCCTCTTCCGGGGAACAATATTTTTTTGAACCAAGTGGTCTGCCACGCTTCTGACATGTAATAGATAATCCATTAGCTGTTTTTACACTAGATTGTTCAACATGAACAATCACCTAAGTTAGTGTATTAACAACCAGTATATGTGACTTGATTACTTTTAATGTCTGTATAAATACATCAAGTAATTGATTTACAATTAGCTGCAAATGAACTATCATTCACACTTAATTTTGACATTAATTGGTGCGAGAATCTAAAAGAGACATAGTAAAAATTTTATACAAAAATGTATGGCTTATTTCGGGAAGCTTCCTTTCTTTCTTTTAAAAAGAGGAAAATTATCTCATTTAAATGGCAATATGTAAAAAGATAATCTGTTAGAAGTTCCAATTGGTAAAAGATTATGGCATTTTTTCAGAGCCTTCAATTAGGTCAGCAAGTCCATATATGGTATATAATTTTACTCCATGCAATATTAATATTTGAAAGTAAAACATAAACAAAGCACACATTATAAAGTTCTAATTGGCATCTAACTTTTCTCTCTTTAGTTTCAAATAGATTCGACATATTAAGATAAACAAGATCTGTTGGATCTTTAGCCACTCTTATATTTCTTATTTGCTAATTATATCCATTTTTATCACTTTATCATCATGGGAATTCGTAACTATTGTCAGAACATTAATCATGCAATTCTTTTACATTTACACATCCATTATAATATGTATTTACCTTCATTTCAGAGAATAATAAATATCTTATTTCCAATAAAAAAAAAAATCAACTCACAATTTCACATGTGAAGAAATGTTAGATAAGGTTGAGTTAAACTCAATAATAGTATACCAACTATGTTTTACTATAGTAGATAGAGCTTCAATCTCTCTTGTAAAATATAGCATAGGAAAATATTCATCCTTCAAAGAACTTTATTTTCCTTAATGGTATATTCCACACACATAGCTTGGATTCATATTTCTATACCCAATGAAATAAAATGGTATAAAAAGACATCCAGAACAAAAAAAAAAATCATATTCATGTTTAGAACTCTAGGTTTATATATATGATACCGTAAGTTTAGAACTTTAGGTTCTAAATGTTTAAAGTTGTAACTTAGAATTTCAAGTTCTATTTTGTTCTCTAAAATTTCGAATTTTCTTTTAGAATTTATAACTTCAAACTTCAGGTTTAGATTTAAAAATTATCGTGGAACTTCAATTTCTAATTTATATGATTAATTTTATGAACTTCAGGTTCATATATGAAAATGATAAATGTGGAACCTTTGGTTCTAAGAGTTACAACTAAGAACTTCATGTTCTAATTTATTTGTAATTACCAATAATAAATATATACTTGTGTCTTGATATGATAACCATTTCGACATATATCTTTGAAATTCAGCATATTTCTACTAGATATGGCTGAATATAAAATATTTTCGATATATAATTTGGTTCCACTTGCTACTAAATTATGGCTCTTCTAGATCTTCAATTAATATTAAGTTCGAGAAATATTTCTTATATCGAAAAATATATAACAACACTATCAACTAAGCATAACTCCTTCTCTTCTTTCGAGAGTGTAAGGAGAAAGTAAATGAAAATAAATAATTTTATAAGTAAATAAAGGGGTATAAAGAGAATAATATAAAATTATAAATTGTATTCACAAGTGTGTTATAATTTCACTTACTAGAGCTTTATTCATTTATTGCAGCGAAGTTTCTGTTGGACAATTATGACCCATAACGTCACTATTTGTACAGATCATGGTGTTGTTGTACAAATTAACTATGTGACATAGGAGATTGCACTCTTATCATTTGTGATTAGATCACCTAGATGTATAAATGATAGGAGGTCCCTATGATTTGTTCCTGGATTAAGAATGATATGAGACAGTATCAGTCCACGAAGGATAAATCATTAAATATCCCTAGTCAGAGTATTATCGAGATTGGACATCGATAAATACGTAAAAGACTAGTATTACACTTGTGCGCGTTGTGAGGGCACAACGGCATAGTTCTCATATATTTTGGTATAGGATACTCATGCAAGTGTAATAGAAGGTTGTGTTTTAACGATGGTACGGAAAACAGCTTCGCTCTGGATAGACCCCCTCGAAATTCCATTGGTAGTATGACTATGTGTCTATGGAAGTCCGAAATCAGGGTAGGTGTATTTGGTCTTAACCTGAGACTTGCACCGCTAATACTTGCGACAATCAATATACTTTGGTTGCGGTCGTCCAGGGCTTTAACAGGTTCTGTGTACGCCTATACTAGGTATATTGAGAATCGTAGTGTGTTGGGTGTGATGTCAAGACAGAAGTATCACTTCAGTCATATGGAGATGATGGTCACGTAGGATACGGTACTAGTACTCTTAAGTACTGCAGTCATCGAGATAAAATGACAAGGTCAGGTTTATCCGATTATAGAGACTAGTTACCAGACATCCGACATGTGCTTCGTACGGGGCAGACACAATTCCAGCCCCAGGCCTAGCACGTGATCATCCGATACTGGATCGACATACACAATACTACATATACTACCCCTGATAAAGATCCTTTATTCTTGTAAGGGTATTTCTGGAGAATTGGGTAGGCATGGCGTTTTGCTAGAAGCCAACCTTGTCTTGTAAATCGGTATAAACATAGTACGAGGTACTTACGTGTTCGGATAGTCCAACGACCAAATTTACTGCCAACATATTTGAGGATCTCATGGGTCGCTTCCCGAAGATTCACCGATGACGTATGACTCGCACTTTTAATTAATCTGGGATTAATATGATGAGAGAGAAAATTAATCTGGGATTAATTGCGAAGATATTTTATCTGGGATAAAATATCAATTAAAGAGAGATAACGATTAATTTGGAATTAATCGATTAAATTAGTATATTCGATATATTAATCGAAATTGGATTTCGACGCGTAATTAAAATTAGATTTTAATTCGGGCGAACGAATTAATTTAGAATTAATTCGTTAGCGACGTGAATAGTAATTATGCTAGGCATGATTATTTAATTAAATTAGATTTAATTTCGTCGCAATGGAAAATTCGTTAATTTGGAATTAGCGAACCCGAGCCCGGGATTATTTGCGAGCGCATTCATATTTCGAATTCGAGTGCGGCACGCAAGTCAAATCAAGCATCAAATCGCTAGTCGCATCTAGCATCACATCAAGCGTCAAATCATGTCACTTTGAGTGATGTGACCATTGATTGATTGATGGTAGTTGTTGGAATTGTTGGAAAGTTTTTGCCTTTGACTTTTGGAAAACCAAAAGTGGTAAATCTTTTATTTTATTTTTGAAAAATATATAAGTGTATTAGATACACTTTTCCAACCAATTCCACACAATTTTCTCTCCTCCTCTCTTCTCTCATTTACACGCCCAAGGGGCTGTTATTTCTTCAATGGTTTCTGTCAAAACCGTGAGATAGAGAAGCCAAAAGTGCTTGATTTTGTGGCAAAATCAAGAGAGCTAGCACTCCGAGAGACATGCGAAGGTGATAGGGAAGTCCACCCATGAGCCGGGAATCGTTTGACGAAGCTTGGAGCTTGGAAGATGACCTCCAATGGCCGAAAATCAGTGAACTGCTCACTGCCACTGCCGAATGCAGTAAAGAGGAGAAAATCAGATTTTGTTGCCTATCATGTCGCTCAACCGATCGATGTGAGTATTCCGCAACTTCGTTGATTTGTATTCGCACTTATTTCATGCTTGTTTAATGATCTTGGGACCTTAGCAAACACCAACAATGGTATCTTGAGCAAGGTTGAGCATGAAATTGACTTAGGGTTAAAATTTGGGTAAAATTGATTTTGAGCATGTATAATGAAATTGGATGAATTAGTATGCTTAAATGTGTTTTAATTGATGATTGATTGGATCAATTTGATGAAATGTTGTTTGGAACAAATTTCCCCAAATTTTTTTATGTTGGCCGAAAGTCACTATGCCCTAAATTCTTGGTATTTTTTGTTTCGTTGATCATTGGATGACTTGAAACGGTATGGGATGTTGATTTAATGTCGATTGTGAATTTAATTGGATTGAAAACGAATCGGACATAAAATTAGTCCCCATTGCCGAGAGCTTTTAAGCATGTATGGGTTTGATTTTTGATCAAAATGTGTTGGACACTAATTGATGTAATTGAGCATGATTAATTAGGCTAATTCGTATTTTGGAAATATTGATTTGGGTAATTAATTGTGTAATACACTTTATGTAATTAAATTGGGAAATTGGATTTTTGGAATTTAATTATTTGGGCCTTAAATTGGATTTGGGCTTGTTGTGTTGTAATTGGGACTTATTGGGCTTGGTTGTACCAAGTTAGGTTTAGGCCAAATGGATTGGATCCAATTGGGCCCAAAACCGCTTCCATAAAGCTCAAATGCGACTTAATGGACCTTTAAAGTTTAATTGGACCTAATGGGCTAAAATTGATTTCTGGGCTTATGGGGTAATTCCCGGATTGGATTTTGGTTATTCGGTTTGACCCGAGTTGACCAAAAGTCCACGCCTTAAAGAAATTAATTAAAAGCACATTGGACTTTAATTAAATTGACGTTGGACGTTAATCGGGCTTTGAGACCCGTAACGATTAAATTTGGAATTTAAGTCGTAAAAGGTTTATTATTAAAGTGTAATGTTTAATTTGGAATTAAATAAGAGAATTAGAATTAAATGCATATTGAATTGGATTTAATTATGTAGTTTAATTTAATTCGAGAATATGTACTTTGAGTACTTATTCGCAAAACGAGTTTGACTCGAGCAAAATCAAATCGTTGTTTGAACATTGGATGATCACTAATTATCAGATTAATTAATTTGATTAGATTGATTGATAACATGCTTGTGTGAATACATGGTTGCGATGCATGAATAATGTATATCGGATGGATATTAGATGGGTGGGGCAATTTTAGAAATTGTTGTAATAAATTTTAAATTTATTAATTGGACCTGCATGTCCAGCCTTATTACCTCCTTATTCTTTGTATTCTCTTCTCACCTATTCCCCTCAATGTAAATGAGGTTTCTTTAGAAGTGTAGTGTAACGGGTAGAAGTAATACATGTGCTAGCGGGAGAGAGAAAATGAGAGATTTGATCTAGGATCAATGTGTAAAGTATCCATCCGCATATCATTATTATTTTTCATATACGCTTTATTATGTGTTTAGAATGCATGTTTAAGGGTGTATGATGATGAGACCTTAACAAAGATAATAAATTATTTGCCAATTTGCACTCGAAAAACCCTCGCAAAATATTAAGCGTTTTTCCTTCCATTGAGTGATTCTCACTCAAGATCCGAGACTGGCATTGGCTTGTTGGCCAAAGTCAAGGCCTTTGTCCATCGAGGATGTGTTTGAATCACGAAGGCTTTGTTCCATATTGGTGTCTTTTCCAAGTTGTGGTTTGTTGGCCAAAGTCAAGACCATTTCTTGTCCATCGACATTGATTACGAAGCTTTCCATGGTCAATGGGTCGAGCTTAACTAGGATCACTAAGTTTGTTGTGCCAAATCCAAGGCTTAGTTGATTCAGAGGAAAAAGGTTAGGTAATACATTGGATGTATTGGCATATATAAGATATATGTTTCGGACTTGGATGTCCCCCTACTGGATCTAGGAATTGGATTGGATCCAATCGATCTTAGAGATCTACCTAGTTAATTATCACACAATTTGTTGGCCAAAGTCAAGATTGTGTGATATTTAACAGGATCCTAGCCCATTAGGAAACACGGTTTCCCGAGTACTCGACAGAGGGTTAGAGGCTCGCCGAAAAATAGTGGGAGGCAAGAATTGAATTTGCAATATTCGTTTAATTACTTGCCATACGCGCTCAAACAAATATCATTCGTCAAATAAATTAAATGTTAGTTGGACTAATATTTAAATTGTTGTTTTAATAAATAGTTGGACTATATTCAAACTATTCATTTATAGTTGCTTTTATAATTGGATTATAGTAATCAATATAATTGGTTTTAATCTATAAATTATAGTTGATTAAATAGTTGGACTATTGTAATCATTATAATAAATAGTACCTAAATCGTTGATTAAATAGTTGGACTATTAAAATCAAGATAGAAATTGAAAGATTGGCATTTAAAACATAATCCTAGGGAAAATGTATTTAAATGGTTTAATTTTCAAATTGGGAATAAGTTTCAGGATGGTCCTGGAAAATAATAAGTTACTTTATTTGATAAAATAACATATTATGCCTAAGCCCGGAGTTAAGCAAATAGTAGAGCATAATCTTTGGAAGATTTATGTAATGATAACTTTAGTGCTTAATCCATTAAGCTTGTCGCAGTAGACTCCTTAATTTCTGAATCAGAACTAAGGATTAGATCCTTAAAGTATGATGATGAAATTGAAGGATCTTCATAGATCTATTTTAGATATTAGAAGTACTAAATTGCAATTGATAACTCTTGGAGAGTTAATGACTATTCTCAAGGAGATAAAGTCAAAATTTGCAATAAGGCAAATAGCGCAAGGCGCACCTTACTTCGATATTCTAGAAACCCAAGGCTTGGCCAAAGGCTTCTGGAATGTGGAAAAGGGCAAAGGCAAAATCATTATAATCTTCTAGGAAGATGAAGGACATATCCCAAATTATCTGCCTAAATTGTGACAAACGGGATCGCGGAAGCGTGACTGCTGTTTGAACAAAGCAGACATGAAGGAATTGAAGACGAGCAAGGCTCTGACTTCAAATTTGTTTGTCAAGATTATGTTCACTACTAGTATTGAAATTGGATTTTAAATACTTAGTGTGGTACATAAATATATACTGATGTTCAGAATCTGTTATGAGCAGGATACTGACTTCAGTTGAGATTAATCTGCGAATTGGAAACGGGATGAAAGTCGTTGTTTCAACCGTAGATAACTATTTTAGGAACTACCCTCGGGTTTGTACCTAAATTTGGAAATTGTTATAATGTGACTAGTTTGACTAGAAACATCATCTTTATATCAGTGTTTAACCCGCTGCGGGTGAACCTTTATATTCTAGAACACTAAAGTGTTTCATTATATAAAGATAATATTGAGATAAACACATTAGATGTGAATAACAGCATTTATATTTTGAATATAAAATATCTCAAACGTATAATATGACAAATAAATAGCTCAAACTGATTTGATCAGAAGAAACTTAATTGTGGCATTGTTGTCTGGGACACAATCTAAACAAGACTCGTATATCCACACTTTTGAAGAGTGGGTACTAGGACTATTTTGATTCCATTCAAATAAAGTCTACGAATCTAGTTTATTGGGCAAAGTGCCTAAAACACCTTTACTTGGTAAAAGTGTAAATGCCACCGACCTGTTAGCCCTAGTTCATAGTGAAGCAAGTGGGCCCATGTCTAGCTAGGCTAGATGTGGATATGAATATTTCGTGACCTTTGCGGATGTGGCATCTCGTTATGGTTATGTGTTTCTTTTGAATAACACAAATCGGAAACTTTTAAAGTTTCGACACGAAATAGACAAACAGATCGGCTAAAGTATTAAATCGTCACGGTAAGACCGTAATGGAAAATACTTAAGCAATAAGTTTCTAATATACTTGAAAGAGTAAAGTATTCTTTCAAATGAGGACTCCTCCCGGAACACGTCAGTTTGACGGTGTGTCCGAACTGAGTAACCGAATTTTGTTGGACATGATAAAGTTAACCAAGAGTCGCTCTGAGCTTCCATTTCCTTCAACGGATAAGCTTTAACAGTGCAAGGACTTATTTTGAATAAGGTTCCATTAAAATCTGTTAGACAGATTTCATATTAGATATGAACAGGAAATAAACCGGGTTTCTCATTCTTGATAATTTGGGTATGCTAGGCATGCGTTTATATGATACCAAACTAGAACCCAAATGGGATTAGTGCCAATTGTCGGTTATCCTAGGGATACCAAAGTATAGAACTTATACAACTCACAAGAGAATAATTAGATTGTCGCTCACCATGCGGTTTTCCTAAGAGGAATACCTATATGCGGTGGTCAGTGGGAGGATAGTAAAACTCGATGAAAATCGGAGTAATACTATTCCATGCACCGAATCCCTAATGGAACATAAATAGTTCATCTAGGATGAAACTATACCAGTAATCTTTGAATACACAAGAACCGAGTAAGTCGGAGAGAGTCAGAAAATAACCTGGGGGTATGGGTTTCTGATCTCACCTCATAAAGATGTCTATCTCATTGAGGCGTACCAACTGACTACGTATGAGGAAGTGATACAAGGTATCGACTCCCTATTATGACAAAGTCTAATGAATCCGAAATGGATTCCATGTATATCAACTATGTTTTGATACTAGTTGATGTACCGCAAGGCATTGTGCTTATGGTACTTTATAAGTCTTCTAGGAAGACATACATGGATGGCAACATACCAACGAATAAAGCTAGGCTTTTAGCGGAAAGGTATCGTTATCAACATTGTGTTGATTATGATTCAACCTTTTAACTGTTGCCACGGTAAATCCATTTGGATAATGCTTGCTAAAGCTGTGTATTTCATTTATGAAATATGTCAGCTTTACGGGAAAATCACTTTCCTGAAAAGGAAACCTTTCAAACACTATACGAACGTGAATCTTCTGCTTACCGTTTCGAACGCGTTTACTAACGCTACGTGAACGCGCACGTATTTCCTTTGTTTTATCATGCATCAGGTCTGGTCTCGTTCGAACGCGTTCTCAAACGTTATACGAACGCGAACCTTCTGTTTACCGTTCGAACGCGTTTATGAACGCTACTCGAACACGAATGTGTTTTATTTCATCGAGTCTTGCCCCGTTTGAATGCGTTAGCAAACGCTATACGAACGCGAACCTACTGTTTACCGTTCGAACATGTTTTCAAACGTTACACGAACGCGCATACACTGTACTGAGTCCATTTCATCACATGCCATGCATAATTATTTCTTAGGTGATTTCTCTTGTATCATGTAATCAATCATACTATTTGTATCCCTGCATTTATCTATTTGATGTGTTCTTAAGCATGATTTAGCTTATTTAGTTGTTCATTTTCAAGCATGATTAGGTCGTTCTTAAGCATGATCTAGCTTATTTAGTTGTTCATTTTCAAGCATGATTAGTAATTTATTTTACGTTTGGAATTTGTGTTATGTTTAGGTTGTTCTTTGTTTTCCGCAATATATGATTGAATTATGTTCATGAGATTTCCGTGTGCAATTGCATGTTCGCCGTTATTCCAATTTGCTTTCATGCTTGATTGTACAATTATTATCTACTGGCATGCCTATGATCGAATGTAATGTGTTTATGACATTGTATGCTAGTCGTATTTATCTCTATGCATGCAAATTTGGACATAAATTATATGCAAATAGGTTGTATGCAAATTCGAACATAGGTTATATGCAAGCTTAGATATGAGTCTTGTACTTATGCATGCGAACTTAGGAGTAAATTATCCTTGGAAATAATTGTTGCTTAGGCTTGGTTAAATTATTGCACAAATCATTTCATTACAAGTGGCATAAGTAAGGGACCATTCTGAACCCAACGGTTTGAGGTCTTCCCTTGCGAGGGGTGAGTGCGGCCTTAAATCTTTGTCCCGGTTCACACCGGGTGGCGACTCCATTATTCTCCGGTTTAGTCCCCCGCGGGCTACTCCGTACTCCCAACCAGGCCGCGAGCCCGGAACAGCATGTGTCGCCCAGTTTCTGTGTTCCCACAGTGGTGCTGACATGGCGATGACGTGGCACTGACGTGGTGACACGTGGTGAAAGTGATTGTCGGCACCATAGAATTGCGACATGTGGCACGCTGTGATTGGCTGATGATGACGTGGCTGACATATGGCAAGTTGACTCGGTCAACCGGTGATATGGATGATGATGTGGCATACAAGTGGAGCGACACGTGGTGATGGTGATTTTCGGCACCGTAGGATGATGACATGTGGCACGGCGTACGTTAGTAGACCGGCTGTGATGGTGACATGTGGCATGGCGCATTTTAGCAAAGTCAAACTTCTCAGATTCTGACACGTGGACCCGAAACATGTTAGCATGGATCGACGCACGTTAGGCGTCGCGACGCCAAAGGCTTGCACGTCGCGACGCAAAAAATTACAAAAATGCCATTTTGTCCGGTTTTCACTATTTTGGCCCCAAATCACCTCCATAGAGTCCTGAAACTTTATTTATCTACAAAATAACACAAAACACATAAAAATATTCACAAAACTCAAGAAATTATACAAAATATTAGGTCAAATGAGTGGGAAATGGTGATATAATTATCACTCATCACACCCCCAAACCTAACATTTTGCTAGTCCTCGAGCAAAACATAGAATAAAATAACATAAACATCTTTAATATAAAATTTAACTAAGCCACTTTCGTAGGGATCACGATTGCATTTAGCGTATGCAACAAGCCTTTAAACCCCTAGGTGTCCCTTATGGACGAGTTGTAGTCTCGTGAGGGTTTACAGCAATGATACCCACAAACATTTTACAAAAGTAAAAATGTAGTAAAACTAATGCACACAAAAGCAAAAAGACAAGAGAAAAGAGAATAAAGAAGTTAGTGACTAATCAGGTGAAACTTCTACTCCAAGTCACTAGTTGTTTTCTTTCTTTCTAAATTACCGAATAAGTAAATTCTCCTATTATATTTACCATTCTCCATATACACAGCCAACAAAATATTAAACAACTCATTTTTGCCCACAACAGTCACAAGTGCAGTTGATAAGAGAATAATATTTTTGTCCTAAAGTTTTATCACAATTCACACCTTTTTGTAGCAATGGAATAATTTTTCTCATTTTTCCGATTTTTTTCTTTGATTTTTTGATTTTTTTATTTATACAATATCTTCCATCTATGTAGCGAGTGTTGGGTCGATGGCTCCCAAATCAGTTGGCTTTAGGGCACCAGGTGTTAAGACACCCCTACGGACTTAATTACTCAGACTTCAGATATATATATTTTTGCAGCATCTTTGATCCATGTAGCGAGCTTTGGGCCAGTGACGCCCAAACCAGTTGGCTTTAGGGCACTAGGTGTTAAAACACCCTTAGAGACTTAATAACTCGGATCTCAGATTTTTTTTTTACTCCATTGCTTTTTGAGATGCTTCCTCCAATTAAACTAGAGCACTGAATATTACAAACTTTTCAATTATAGCTCATGTCCGTATGTTACTATGCATGTTGATAATACCTGCTCACTGAGCATATGAAGATCCATTTTAGTCAGAATTATGGAGAATTCACAAATTAAATAATTCAAAAAGAAATAAACAAAAATTAACTTGTTCCGAATTAGGTTTGAGATACGTCTCAGAAGTGGAAACTCCTTACTCAGCTATCTCTTACCAATTTCACCTTCTTAGTTAAAAAAAAAAAACAAAAACAAAAACGCAAAATATTTTTATAATTTTTGAAAAAATTTCAAATTTTTTGTATTTTTCGAAAAAAATTTGGACTAAAAATAAAAACAACACACAACTAAAAATAAGATACTGATCAACTAATTCCCTCCCCCAAACCTAAATGAGACATTGTCCCCAATGTCTTTAAACAGTAGAATAAGAGTTTAGAAGATAGTACCTGGTTAGCTGAAATTCTACACGAAAAGTTAAAGGTTAAGATCGAGATTAATACGACACCTCTTACCACGATTGTCCTTGGACCAATTTATCTTTGAAATGATAGGGTCAATTTGTGGTTCATAGGCTAAGATTTGGTCAATTAGATCTGGAGCAGTTCTGGCAGTGAAGAGGAGTTCTTTTAAAGGTTTTGACACGAACCCATTTCTTTGGGCATCATCAAGAAACACACAAAGAAAATCAAAAATCCTTCAACGTTGTACAGTCCAAGCGGTTTCTGGTGTGTATGTTCAGGTTCGCCCATGATAACACTTTAAAATTTTCCTCCAATGTACCCAAGCCACCTGGCAAAGCAGTAAAAGCATCAGCACGGTTAATCATTTCTACCAATCGTTCAGACATACCTGGCACGATCAGTTCCTCTCCATTTGATGGTCCAATAAAATTTGCCTCGGCCAAGGGTTTTGGAATGATTCCCAAAACTTGACTGCCTCCCTCCTGTATAGCTTTTGAAAAGATCCCATAAGTCCAAGATTGCCTCCGCCATATACTAGGTGCATATTCCTTGAAGCTAGACTCGACTCAATTCCTGTGTTGCTTCTACGTATTATGGCTTAACACCAACACTAGTACCGCAAAACACACAGATGTTTTCAACTCGTCTTCTTGAAGTGGCTTCCATATTTTACTCTGGATGTCTTCAAAAGTGAAATGATGAGTTGAATTTATAACACCTGAAAAGGGTGAGTAAAATAATAACACTAGTACCTGCCAAATGACAATTATTAGTTAACAGTAAAATAAATCGTGATAGTCTAAAAGGTCTGGATCCTGTCGGAGAAAATAAAAGAAAAGAACAAAACAAATTACAATTATTAGGAAAAGATAAAGAGATATAATATTTACAATTATTTACAGCTTAATTGACGTCTATGCGTCAGGGACAAGCTTCCCATCCAATTTTCTTATAAATTGGCAAACATGGTCTTTTTGAGTCAGATTCCCGAGACTTAACTGTTGTCTTTCTTTTTGGAATTGTGCATATAACACACGAATTTCGTGATACACATATCCACTGGAATGCATCTCAAGAGTTTTAGATATATCATCCAAAGACTCTTTACTTAAGCCATCCCTAATGAAATTAATCTTATCTTCACGGTTATCAGACACCATTCCTAAAGAACGACAACGAGTATCACAAAACATACGAGCATATTTATAACAAACACACATTATTTTGGCTCTTCTCTTTTTAGCATAGGTGCTCCTTCCTAAACCAGGCAGATGTGAAATAAAAGAGTCAGAAGACTCACCTACCAATCGGACCTGTGCTTCAATAATCCAACGAATGTCAGTAGGAATACCTTTAATCATCAGTAGTCTCATCCGTTCCAAGTGAGCTTTGTAGACTTTCATCAGAGATTTTTTAGGGAGAGAAGGAAATTACTTGTGAAGATTTGCGAGAACTTCTTCCATCTTGAAATGAATTAACCTGCGAAAACTAAACACACAAAATGAAATCACACCAAATCACAATATATACACAAATTACATGGGTTGCCTCCCTGCGAGCGCTAAGTTTAACGTCGTCAGCTAGACGTGACTTCTCAAACGTTAGGCTGGATCTGAAAGTGTGACACTTTCTTTTTGTTGCTCAAATGATTCTCCCCAGTAGTGCTTGACACGCTTGTTTTTAACCTTGAATGTTTTATTGGAGTCGAGATCATGTATCTCAACGGCTCTGTCTGGTAAAACCTTGGTGATCACAAATGGACCTGACCACCATGATTTTGGCTTACATGGGAAGAATTTCACCCTTGATTTGTTTA